>JZLH01S0230649.1:25976-39039 GCA_001188425.1 Eucidaris tribuloides
TTTTTAACTTGGTTGCACGCCAGATTACATTGTTGTTGCCTGTTTACTTTATCTTATTGTAAAAAGAAAATCAACAATTGCTTGAGATTTCTGGAACTCGTAAATATAAAGACAAGGTGGGTATTGCTCATTTCCAAAAATAAAAAAACTAAAAAATAAAAATAAATAAATAAATAAACAAATAAATAAATAAATAAATAAATAAATAAATAAATAAATAAATAAATAAATAAATAAATAAATAAATAAACAAATAAATAAATAAATAAATAAATAAATAAATAAATAAATAAATAAATACATACATACATACATACATACATACATACATACATACATACATACATACATACATACATACATACATACATACATACGTACATACATACATACATAAATAAAAAAACCTTGTTCATAACATTATTATGTATATACACTGGATCTTCAAATCATTACAAAGATTATGTAAAATGCAGAGTATCTTGAAAATTAGAACTGAAAGAATAATGTACGCTGTTATTTAAAATATGTCATTATTTATAATGCATATGGGTTGCTCTCTTTATGTTTGTTTTCGGTAACATGCATGACAGAGTATCCGTATTTATTACTGAGTCATGTAATCACTAACAGATATTCCCAAATATGACATTTGTTTGTTATTTTGCCTGTATTTGTTTCAAATATTGACTTTAACATTATGCGCTTCATTGAAACAGTACATGTACAACAATGTCATCCGTCAATTTTCAGCTTGCCTGTCATTTGCGTGAATCTGAACGGTAAATAACCCCTAACACTATGCGGTCATTTCCGTCTGTAGAAGTATTCCAAATTTAATTGTTGACATGATTTGAGGGTGGTGTTTCCACACACGTAATTCAAAGAATATATTTCAAGATAAAAGGACATTGGTTTTGTCACTTTTTTTATAAGATAATGCTAAGAAACCAAAGTTTGTCCTCCATCTTGCACAAAACTCATAGTATAGGCCTATGTCCACAACAACATGAAAGCGCTTTACGCGGTTTGAAGTGAAATTCAATTAATTATTATATCCCTCTATATAATATTTATAACATCCGACTTCCGGATTTCGCCAAATCGTTGAGTAAAAATTCAAAGTCGCCATCAAAGAATTTTACAATATATCAGTCAATATCTGAACCATGACCACCCTCGCGCTTCTACGTCATTCGGTTTTGGCAAAGTTCTGTCAATCAAAAATCCTGTACGGGCTCGTAATTCTATATTTACGGGGGTGTTACCGGTCATAATTCTGTCGAGGACCGTCACACTTTGACCCAATTTAAAGGGCTTCTATCAAAGCGCAATCCAACAGTAAAGAAGGCATTCAATTCAATTATTCTTTCGTTTGATTTCACATTTCGAAGCAGTCTTGCGAGAAAGTACATACAGTTACATCATGACATTATTTGAAAGATAATACAATACATTTAAAATACTAAAACCATTGATATTTAAATGCGGTTACCATGGTTACTACATACATCAATGCACCTAATCAAACATAACTTTGAAACTACTCTCAAATTTCAGGCTAAAAATTAATGAATTTGAATTATTGTCATGTCATACATGGCATGCAGCCTGTAACATTAAATAGGCCTAGAATCACGAATGTTATCACAGGATCAAACGGTCCACATTGCATCATGGGAAATAAGTGCTGCCCCACTGTTATAATTTAACTAAAAGAGGATGCTAATGTATATCAGCCTGTCGTGAAAGTGGACCTTTAATTCGGCAGTAGGCCTATCGTCAGAAATGAGCACACAAGCGGAAGGGGTTTTCCACTGTTTCACGAATGACAGATCGACCCAAATCCGTTATACGAGTTCAAACATGCCCACGTAACATGATCATATTTAGCTACGATTCATCATGTAAAAACTGGGAAAAAATATCACATTTTCTAGCCCATTAATTACGAAAGTCATTCACCAAGAATATGATATTTCTGCGAAAGTGACGTCATGCATTTCATCATGGATTGCAAATCTATCATATTCGTATCGAGGAGTTTTATTACATTACAGGTATTAATAGAAAAACCACGAGGTGGTTCTTCTTTTATTCGATCATTCGAAGATAATTACAAGTCAAATAACTACCGCGACAGCAAAAAAAAATAATAATAAAATAATAACAAAAATAAAACATCCCGAGATTAATGAATTGTGATGAATATGGAACATGCACTATATTGCATTGCTCCTACACGCATCCGACCAACCATATCAATGACATGCTTGGAAGACGTAAACGTAGAACGATCTCCACACACATCACTTACACCATATGGTATTACGGAGTTATGCGTAAAAGCTATTATCACTCATGCAGGACCCAAGGATTTGTATTAATTGTGATATATTTATATGTTTTCCGGGGATGGCGTGGATATGCGGTCAAACGGTTTCTTAATATGGACACTTGAACATAATTTCCCACGCTTCAACCACAACTTGTTTACATGGTAACATATATAGTAACACACACACGCACATGCACACACGCACCCATACGCATAGTACCACACACAAACACACAAACATACACACGTACACGTATACCCCATACATACTAAACATAACATGACTAAGAGTTCAATATTTTTTTTAAAGGAAAGTATTATAGCTTCGGCAAATGGTGTAAAAAAAATGAAATTTTATTCTTGTTCTAATTTAGATAGACTTGTGTCATCTATCGATGGCCTAAAAGTCACACTCTCGGATACCTTTCCGTGTGTGAGAGATTGCTGAAAAAAAATAAAACCAAAAGCGCAATAATGCAATATAAAATTTTACGCGCAGAAAAATGGAAAATTATTTGTATTAAAGTATATTTTTTAAGTTGAATAGTTTTGTAGTGGCTTGCATCAATTGGTAAACATTCTTGCATTATGTTTTATGAATATGTTGTCGCAATTATTGGGGGTGGAGGCAAAACAATATGTTTGCCCCCCCCCCCTTCCATCGACGCCCCTGGTGTAGACTAGTACAATTCACATGTAACGAATACAACAACTCTATTCGACGATGTTTAAAACCCAAAATATGGTCAAACAAAATTGTCATTAATCTTTTACAAAGTGCTGTCATGCCAGACACCAGAAAACAACATTAACTTATTGGGCATTGTTTATGGCATTAATGTGATTTTAAAATTATCATGGAACATATCAGTACGTGAATTTTTGTGGGAAAAGCGCCCCCAAGACGCCGCTGGTCTACACATGTCTACAACATCTGCGGTGTGTTTAGCACATCTGCTCTTTCTGTTGTCGTCGTTTCGCTCGCCATTTTAGGCTGACCAGGTCGACGCGCTTCGCGCGCCGGAAATCCACGTCGTGAATCACCGCAAATTTTGGTTTTTTTTTAATGGGGGGGGGCGGTCTTGCATTTGGGGGATATTTTCAGTCGTTAACGTAATTTCAAATGTCATTAACATTAACTTATGAAAATTTACATTACTTTTGTCAAATTACTTTTTGTATGGACAAATGACACAGATATATGAATGATGTAGTAAAAATGTACCATCGATCGGCAGTGGTGATTAGTTATTATGTTGAACTTTAGTCATGTGCAAGTGCCTACAAGACCACGGTGAGAACAATTTGGAATAATTCCATGGGATTTGATTATTAGTGTAGTTGAAAGATACTATTCAATATTATCTGAAATTATCAAACTTTGATATCTGAGCTGCATGATAATGCTTGAATTGACAAATAAATACAATAGAATAAGAAACTGTACAATACACTACCAAGATATAGATGGATATATATCACTCATGAATAATGTAGGAGATTTTTTGAACAAGGAACACCGTTAACTATGCATTTAGTGCTTCCACTGTCAAAGTTAGAATGTCACATACAAAACCTATGAGGCTTTCATGCAGTGGTACTGAGGAGGGGAGGGGGTGGGCTTATGCAGTAAAATAAGTATTTCAGTAAAATCGTTTGTTTTCCACTTAGAGATTTGAAAAAAAATGTCATAGATATAGGTGGAAGGAAAATATTTTATTATGGTGGTGGAGACTGTTGTAATAAAGACCATACGTGAAATTGCTAAACAAATAGTTTTACAAATGTATGTATGGTATTATTAAATATCTTGTTACGTATGTATGGATTATAAAAAGAAAATGTGTGAAAACGATGTACATTATAAACTACATGTATAGTTAGTGGCCTACATGAATGTAACATTCATAATGGAATTTTAATGGAAAAAAGGGTTTACCTGTCACTGCAAAACAGTTCTCTTGATTAATACTGTCAGATAGCATTTCTTGGAAAGCAAATAAATAGTTTTCTAAATGCTCAGTTTGTCCATATTTATAGTGTTTTGAGTACAATCTCGCACGATACACAAGATAAAGGAAAAAATCTAAAGAATGCTGAGTCATGCTTTCTGTTGTGACACTATAAGCACGATAATCCACGAAAATCTATTACGCCGACATCAGTGTCTTTATCTCAATTATAAGTCAACTTTCCTTCCACTTGAAGCGACAGATGCTTCTTATTTTAGCCTTAATATTCTTCACCGCTCATTAGAAATCACGTTCTGCAAGACGGAACAACTGCTCGCCTATGCACATAGTGTCAGAAGAGCAGGCACACAAGCCTAGAAAGATTGCAACAAGGATCAAAATTATTGTTATGGAGGTACACGGAGCACATCAATTTTGTTTTTGTGCTTTTACCAAGGTACATGTAATGTTAGGCATCTCTTCATATTTCCATCACTCATGAAACCAAAGGAAATAAAAAAAAGCCAACCGACAAATCAATCATCATCATCGTCGTGTCATCATCATTTTCACCAATTATATTACAGGTCTTCTTACAATTCTTCTCCGTGTTTCTTCCGTGTTTCTTCTTCTTTCCCTCTCCCTCTTCTTGCTTCTTCTCTTCTTCTCTTCTTCTTCTTTTCTTCTTCTTCTTCTTCTTCTATCTTCTTCTTTCTTCTTCTTCTTTTCTCCTTCTTCCGTCTTCTTCTTCTACTGCTCCTTTTGCTTCTTCTATTCTTTTTTCTTCTTCTCAGCAGCAGCATTGTCATCATCACGATCAACATCACCACCATTAATAGCATAATGATGATGATGATGATAATAATAATAATAATAATAATAATAATGATAATAATAATAATAATAATAATAATAATAATAATAATAATAATAATAATAATAATTATCATTATTATTATCACTTTTATTATTATTATTATGATGGTGATGATGATGATGATGATGATGATGATGATGATGATGATTATTATCATTATTATTATTATTATTATTATCATCATCATCATCATCATCATCATCATTATTACCACCACCACCACCACCACCACCATTATTACTTATCTTATGGATGAAATAAGCAGCAGTGAGAACTTGAGAAGCACGTCTTATGAAAAGGAAATAACTAATATACACGAATTAATACTTTTGTCACTTGTCGATCGACAACAATATCATTGATCAGCGTGAATGATTGACAGATATCATCAAATTAGGTCAAGTATCAGGACTTTTCATCTCGGATTTAAGGACACGCGGATGTGGTAATCTCTGAGATTTAAAGAAATATGACTAGTCTTGGAATGTGACCAAGCGCTAGAAGTTAAGAAATGATTGTCGTGTACGTGTTAATGCGTTGGGAGTAGCCACTGAGGAAACAGAGGTGACGAGAAACTTAACTTCTGATTAGCGCTGCCTCTTACTCATTCGTAGGTCCCGTCACCTTTGTTAAAGGAATATTATCTGTTACATTACATTCGTATGTATTATGTTGAATTCAGATGCGATTTGGAAAGCGATGTTGCCTTTATAGGACAAACAACAATAACACGATCCATAACAGCAAGTTACCAAACAGAGACGAATTAAGCAATATCCTAGTAGCACACTCACACAGTATAGCATGTTGTGGAGCCTATGGATTTTCGCATTTGTTTTTGCAATGGTACTGAGACAGTTAGTATGATAACCAGTCCAATGTATTTTCAAATGTGCTCTTTCGATGCGTTTTATTTTTGTCTGTTTTGATATTGTCAAGACAAATGTATAACTAGTGACATAAATGGGGACCTTTTAACCATGCAACCCCCAAAATGTGTACGAAAGTGACGAGAATGTGTGTAAACTAGGGCTCTTTTTCTGAAGATTTGATAGTTTGATGGAATATGCTTTACAACACACACACACACGCGCAGCGCGCGCGACACGCACCACACACACACGCGCGCGCGCACGCACCACACCCCCCCCCACACACCACACACACACGCACACACACACACACACACCAGCACATCACACACACACACACACCCAACACACACACACACCACACCACACGACACACACCACACACACGAAACACACGCACAACAACAGACACACAGACACACAGACACACGGGCGCGCGCACACACAGACACCACAAACACACAACATACACACACACAGACACACACAGACCACAGACCACACACCTACACAACACCTACAAACAATTACAACACTATATGGACATACAGCACATATGAATTACACATCCTACATGACATAGACACAGACAAACACACACACACACACATATACACATGTATATATTTATATGTATGTATGTATGTTTGCCTAATACAATTATATATGTGCGTGTGAATGCTACGGATGTGATTCTACGAGTTTAACTGCTAAATGTCCCGCGAGTTTCGGCAAATTCTACTCCCACCGAGGATGTCAGTATACGTGTCTCACTTTTATTTCAGTCGCACCCCCAGAACTGTGAATGATGATTCAATTAATCTCCCTCGTCACGAAACCTGCAAATTCAGAGATAAGAACAGAATAATGAAAAATGAAAGAAAACCGTGCATGACCAGCATGAAATGTAAAATATTTCATTTTTGGATTTTTACAAACGAACATTTTAGTCGAATCACGAATTGGTATTTCATGACTCGACCATATTAATGTAGTGATTTTAGAAGTCCTTATTTTAGGCTTAGACTTGTCCACAGGGACTGGACATGCGGTCTGCCGTAGACGTAAGGGGTCAGCCGATGAGAAGAGATTGGCCGAGAAAATATTGCGGCTTCAACGTGAGACTGAAATCTCATAAATTCCCGATATATGAAAAGAAATATGTGAGAATTCAGGATGAAAATTAAAGGTTAGTGACGTGATTGGGAACGCTTGAAAATGCCTCAAGAACCAAATGAGCTGAAATATACACCAACTATACACTAGCAGGAGTGGATCTCCCACCTGGGAGGATTTGTCTGTAATTTGTTTACTTATGGAGAATCAAGCATAAACAAAGGAGTATCTTATTTTTTGCCGGGTACGATAAAAATAAGCCCCATAGAGAGCCACACAGCAGGTTTCCGCGTTACGAGTGATTGTGACATTGTTTATTTTAGAATGAGTCAACGTTTGACTACAAGATTTTCACAGGAGAATCCTTGCATAGTTTACTTGATTCTAGAGTAGTTTCAGCCCAAGTTGAGGACTACCCCCAATAATGTTATTTACCTTTAAAGGGGGTGGGGTGGTATTTGAAAGTACTCTACGATGCTGTAAGAGGAGTGGTGGAAGCAGAAAACTGTACAGAATAGCAACGGACGGTTATACGAGAGGGAGACAAATTCAAAAAGTCCCCGGAAAGCTCTTGAAGTCCCAATAATTTCGGCAACATAATACCCGATGACAAGCTGACACATGCATCAAAGGGCGAACCCACATGATCGCGGCCGTAAAACACCACAGGACGCAAGACGTAACCTGCTGGATTGTTTTCAACGTTACCACTTCTTTGGTCAGATGTTCTCCTTTTTTTCTTTTTTATTTTCAAATAAATTCACACGAAATCTGCTCCGTGTTGAGAGAATAAGGTGGACACTCCTTCAGGTTAAGCACACGTCTGAAATCCAGGCTCTGCGTTCATTCCCGGAATACCACCCACCATCTAAATCTCGAAACCGTTCTTCTAGAAGAAGTCTGCAGTCAAACTAAACTCGTCAGCCGAGAGTTCATGGAGGTAAAACTCAACGGAAAATGGAACGGATACATTCACTTGAGTACACTGACAAAAAGTGGGTTTAGCCATTTTATTTAAAGGCAAGGTTCACCCTGACATCAAATTGGTTTTAATAAAAGCAGAACAATGAGAGAAATATATCAATGAAAGTTTGGCGAAAATCCACCAAACGAATAACAGAGTTATAAGGTTTCAAAGTTTTCATGCGAGCAGCTTCCAATATGTTATGTAATATTAATTCCATAAATTGCCATTTTTAATGGTTCATGATAACTGAATGGGTTTTTTTTTCATAGAAACATGTATGAAATAATGTTTCTGAATATATATTGAATGCAGAGGTAAAATCTTTTTCAAGTTGATCGGATCTACCTAGGCCCTACCCATTTCCTCCCACAGAATTATTGTGTGTAGATCTAGGCTAACTTATCTTCCACCGGAGTGGAAATTGTTGTTCATGCATATCTTGCCAGTGGCAGCATAACTTTTCAAACTTTTGTATTCTTAGGTGTTTATATGTCCATTTAAACACTACTAATATTATGTAGCTCAGATATCAAAATTTGACATTTTTTTTCAAATTGAAGCTACACAATGTTAGCCTATTACTTAAATGTTTTATCAAAATTTTACAGCGATGTTATTGCAATTTAATCATACAATCCGTTCTTTTCTCTCAAAAACCTCATCTTAGACATGTACATGTACTTATACATGATTATCATGCTAAGCATAAGCTTCAATGGGTTACATGGCGGCCATTTTGAATTCGTTTATATGCACATTTATACAAATTATGTATGCCAGAGTGTTTGAATGTTTATAATTATATAATATTAGCATTCCCTGACCTTAGAAACATGGGTGTAGACACCAGAATTTACTTTCTGTGGTTCCCATGTGGCAAGATATGGGCAAAAATAAGCCACAAGGCGGCCATTTTTGAATTTATGCAAATTAGGCACTGATCCACCTCTCGGATTTTCGGGTACTTTTAATATGTTGTTTTGGTAGCTCTTCCAGGTTAAGTGCAAGTGGTTTCGTTTCTGTTGCAATTTGTTTTGGGTTGACCCACTTTTTTCATATTTTTACTGGACTAATTGTAATTTTGGCCTTTTAGATCCCAAAGTGCATGCTAACAAAAAGTAAACACCTGTGTTGATGTTCTGCAAAAGTCATGTATTGTCACATTTATTATCATTGTTTCCGATTTATTTAAGCCAGGTAGTTGTAGTTAAAAAACAGCCTATTCAAATACTCAAACTTTCAATAGTATACAAATTTTTCAAAATTCTACCCCCACCCCCTCCAAAAAAATTAATTATTCTGCGGAACAATTTAGCAAAGCATTTATTGACCAGGCTCCTAATTGTTATTATTTATTTATTTATTCTGTAGTTTCTATTATTTATTTATTTATTAATTATTATTATTATTTTTAAATTATTATTTTATTCTTATTATTAAATTATTATTTTTTTTTTTTGACCGTACGCCGGGGGGTGTTAGAAAGAATGAGCGAAATAATTTTGGGTCGGAAACGATGAGTTCTCTGTCCATGATCAAATTGGAGGGTTGGGGTGCAAGTACCCCCCTCCCGCCCCCCCCCAATCTGCGCCAGTGAACCCAGATTTCAGCCGAGTTAGCCATTCAACCGATGAATTTTTGAGAAGAAATGAAATACTCTTTTGACTAAGTCATTCAAATCTCTAAACATTCAATGTTATGTTTCTAAAAATGGCCCCGATGTCCACTAAATGCCACGATTAACTTGGGGTTACAACTTCGGCATCAAAGACCAGAAAGTACAACTCCTACCCTTGTCTGAGTGGCCCTGATCACTGGTGCACACCTTATTATCCCCAAAGCTCGTGCTACATTCCACGCTTGAACTTTCTGTATAATTCTCTATCGACGCGCCTGCCCAGCCTGGGAGGAGTTAAGTTTAATTTCCTTCTCTCGACGGCTGACAAGTTAATGTGCGAGCATAATAGGAAATAATTACCTATCCCAGGCGGCTCGGTTAAACTTAGCAGCATATGTATACATGAAAGGCATAACAAACACAGATATTGGTGACAACACGATCAGTTAGCATCTGTCGCCAAGCCGACAGAATGAAAATTATCCGTAACCAGTAAATCAGGATCGATATAATATTGTTACATAGTAAAACTGAATTTGTACCAATTACCAGGAAACGTTCAGAATTACCATGATTACGAGGGAGGATCCAGTGTCCAACATCGCATCCGAATACAAAATGTCTGAAAAGAACGATGTCATTAGGGGCATGACGCACTTTATGCGGCACAGATGTGGCAACATGCCCAATGATACGACCTCGTCTATATTACATGTAGATAGATTTTGAAATGAAATTGATTTCGAGGTGCTGTACATCATTCACTAGAGATTCAGAATAATCTAAAAACAGCAAGAATAACTCGAAGAACTGTTTAAAATAATAGTGCAAAACAGAAATAGTAATCAGACCTGAGTAATTAAAAATAATGGCGTTAACAGGGACCTGAGTAAACTTTAACATAAATTGAAAACAAAACAATAAAAATAATATACCTGCTTGGGGGTGGCTGCTGCTACACACCACAAGGCTCTCCGATCGCCTGCATTAAATTACAAATGGCTCCCACTATAATATCAATAAAGAAAAAATGATAATTCAGCTAGAACTGTGATCAAATGATTATGTAGACCGAAAATTTTTCACCATCAAGAAACATTGATAAAGTGTATTCGATCCAAGCCTCATTTAGCCTTGAAATTGCGGGAATAAATCCAGGTCCTAGTTATGATAATGTGGAATAATTTGTATGGTCTTTTACAGCAAAAGAATGAATTAGTCCGAGTTATTAAAATGTCTGGAAAGGCAGAAGTGATCCTAAGGTCCCTGTCTCTGACTAGTCTTTGATCACTCATGCGCTCATAATTAGGAATATTTTAGAAAGAAAATTTATAGAAGTTGCCATTTTCCGTGAACGTACATCTGAGATTAATATTGCTCACCCCAACGTGAAAATTAATATAATCTAAGTATTTCAGGAATTCTGAGCATTTTGTAGCGTCCGAGCTCGTCACTAAAAAACCTGTGTTTTACAGAATGGCGGCATGTTGTATGTTGAATCACGTGGTGGTACGCGCGGTTATTAGCACTTGGTAACAGCCCAAATTCGTGATGTTTAATTTAGTGATACAGTGAACATTAAGATTACAAATTATCAGTTTTGGGCGGTTGTTTCTTGTAAATTACTTCTAATTAATACTATTTTACATGTTTTGGTGGAGTTTAAAATTATATTAATTAATGTTATTCTGCGCTCAAGCACCGCCCCCGTATTTTAGTGTTTTAATTTAGTCCATTCATGAAGATCCAAAAATTGAATTCACATACTGGCGTTTTGTGCAAATAAACACTTGTCTTGAAAATTTTTGGACGATATAGGAAGAGAACTTAAGTTTATACAAAAATATTCATAATTAGTCGACGCCCACCGAGTGTATTAATCTTGAGAGTTCTGGATGCCCTCGTATAGCCGTCCCCTTGTCAGAGATTTCATCTAATAACTTAAAAGGCAGTGTATCACAATTTTCTAGTTTAAAAAAATTGAGCTACATACTGCGCCATGCTAACTAGGTGTTGATAGCGCTCTAACAATGAGCCCTGCAAAAAAATTGCAGGTGATAAAAATCATTAAGGTCTTTAAAAAAGTGAAAATCATTGAGAGACCATTGCCAGCTTTTCTCCATAGACGCTGTGTTGCAGAATTTCCTATCGGCCCGGATATAAAAATTAATGTGCCAATTTGTATTGCACATATGTAAGGTGCAGCATAACTATCCAAACTTCTGTGTTCGTACGGGTGTTTATTGCCACCAACACTGTCAGAATATTCAATAGCAAAGTTCGACGATTTTTTAAACGTGGGGTCTTCCACTGTTTAGCGTGTCTTTAAGGCTCGCTTAGTCATAGCTTACCCCAGTCATAAATGAGAACACGGTTTTCGCTATATCATATGGGTAAGTGCCAGTTGGGGGTTCGTGTCATGAGATTGTTTCTCCTGGCAATGGTATTCTAACAATAAAAGATTTACCGGCAAGTCCTGCATTAATACTTCTTATGAAAAAAATCGTGGATATACGCCATTCAATCTGTTGGTGCAATTGTGTGGCATGGGCCGCAGCCTTCGTTTAGTACATTAATCAAGAGGACTTAATTCAAGACGTAGTTTCAGTGCAACAATTGCAGCATGACTGCTGGAGGATTACTCTCCCGACTTACGTTTACGTCAAGCTTTAAGTAGAAACATGTTATGCACGTTTTTTCTGGGAAATGTTCCGTCTTTAAACATAAAAAAAGACATGCAAATTTCGGCGTGGGGACGTGTTCACGCTCTTCGTGACCAAGTTGCAGAAGCAAGAACAAAAACAAGTTCATCTAAGCCTGTAAGTCTTGGACAATTACCGCGGCAGCAAAAGTGTGACTTTATTGTTCCTTAAGAAATATTGAATTGTGTTAAGCTGCTGACCGATAAATCATTCGCGTCGCGTATGGCCCCTAAGGAGCAAGGAAAAGCTTTACCAATTTATAAACCGTTGCCTACACTTTTGTCACGAACATGATCCATCCGCTGTTTAATATTCATATCTAATTCTCATATTTGTACTGGATGAGCAGCCGTTGAGTTCACTCCAAGTCCATGTCTGTTTGACACTTCGTGCGCTGGTAACGGAGTCACAAAGCTGTGGACGTGGCCGCGGGTGGTCCATCGGTTCGGGGAATGGGTGGGGAGGGTGGTAACGACAATTAATTAGCTCGTGGTCGGGATCTAGGTCAGAAAGCGTGCATGCCATTAGTGTTTAATGAACACATATCAGTTCTATTCGCCCGCGCTGTCATGTTGTAATGTGTTTCATTTCCGCGTTGAGGCGCGACTTCATACTGGGGGT
>JZLH01S0230702.1:2129-17129 GCA_001188425.1 Eucidaris tribuloides
AGAAGGAGGCATCTACTGAAATGTCATAACCCGTCAAATATTGGTTGTATCCTTTAACAATAAGAACATGTTTATGTACTTACAAAATTTAGTTTTTTCCCATTTTGGGGCTGTATCTAGCCCAACATGTACCTGTTAATATTGTTGGATATATTTATTGGCCAAGTGCATATGTTGTTGTTTATATTTTAAATAGTTTGTTGTTGTATATAGTACGGGAGCACGGAGCCCAAAAAATGAAAGTTTCGTGCACCACTTTACATCTCAATTCTGAACGAGCCGATAGGATGGATAGAATAGACCCTAATAGAACAAACCCTAGGTACTAGTGTATAGTCAAATTGTGGTATCACTTAAAAGATATAGGCCCTTAAACTTAAAGGAACACATTCACCAGAAATATCGAAAATATAGAATTAATTCTGAAAATAATTTGTTATATTCTTTGAGCTGTTCGTGGATGAAATCTCCCCAAAATGATATAAACTGTTAGAATCAACGCTCAGCTTCACAGTTTGCATGATATATTTCATACATGACCCGAGCCTTGCTGACCTCACATTAAAGGCGAAAAGTATATTACGTCAGCATTATACAGGATGGCCAAAAGAGAAATGCAACACCTGCATTGTTAATTTCTTTCAAAAATCATCGGCAAAATGGTCTTGATGTGCAAAATCATTCAGTTAGAACATTCATTTTCCAACAAAATGGTAAGCCACTGTTCATGACGATTTTGAGTAAGGCGTTGATCCTGTAAGGACACATTTTTCTGAGGCCTAATGTTGATTCCCCAAAAACGCGAACCGCTTTTAATCCAGTGGGACACGATTGCACGCTGAAATGTTGTCTGCAATAGGCGTGCCATGTTTGATGTCAGACAAAGGACATATATGCCCTCCTTTTGTATATTGAGAATTTACTCTATGCTATTGTTTATTCTAGTCTGGCAACAGCCTCCTGACGCAAGAATTTCCGCATACGCGAGGGATCGCTGTTGTTGAAAAAGGTGGGCGAATTTGAAGCGACATTGTCCTCACAAAAGTGACATAGGATCCAAACCATAATTAAAGCAGCTAATTATTATATCATTGGTTGGAAAAGGAGTTTTCTAACTATTAAAGCAAAAAACAATGACATTTTGTCCTAATAGGTGGAAGAACATTAAAACTGATCGCAGGTGTGCATTCTTATCTGGCCTGTATGATCTCATTAAAGGGATTGTGTTGCTCTTTAGTTCAAAATTTCTTCAGTAAGAGCAGAAATGATTTTTATTTTAATTGCCTTTGTTAAAATGATTGCATAATTAGTTTTTAAGTGTTTTATAGTAATAATTGTAATATGAATTCTAGGTAAATGTCAATGCTCATTAATTAGTATGCCTTACTCTCTTCTACCTGATGTCAAAAATTAGGTCGTGAAACTATATTCTATACAATTTCATACTGGAAAATTTTTAGTTAGTTTCATCAATCAAGTTATGACACATACTAGTGTACTCGACCTGCGACGGTAGGCATATGTCCTTCTTTGAAATATTAATCCTGGTGATAAAATTCCGATATTTAAAAAGCGATTCAAGGACAATTTTGAAATAACAGGTATAGGGGTATGACAACATCTAGTTGATTAAAATATTTTCGCTTTAATGGAGGTTTGAAAGAGTCCTATTAACAAAGCGAATATTAAATTAACCCGTTGACGACCTAACGTGAGATTCTGTAAATTCGGATAAAGACTTTCGCTTTATAATGCACTGGGCTCATTTCCTCGTGATTTCACCATCTGGTAGATAAAGCAACGGGTTAAATGAAAGACGTGAATTGAAAATATTGTGATGATGTCCATTAAGTTTACTTTAACATTTTATTTCTCATCAATTCTTTAGATAGAAGAGCCTAAAATATATACACTAAACTTATCAATTACGTATCTTGAAAATAAATTCTGTGTGAAGTTACGTTTAGCCTATTCTTAATATTATTTGTGTGAAATAAGATAGTTGTATTTAGATAATGATACTCTTCTGATAGAAATTCCATTCATACATTAGATTCGTTATCACCATCACCCTAATTTTCAAAGGTTCATTTCATTATGAGATGAGGTATTCGCGCCAATTATTCCACACAATACAGCAAAGTTATACAAGCCACATTTGCAGCAAAGGGAAGACACAGCGGCTCTTCAGTTTGCAACAGGATTTTATCGAATTATCAAATACATGTACCATTATTTCATCGAAACATGAAATGTTTCTCTCTATGAAATTAAAAAGATATGCGCAGGGTAGTATGATGATTTCTTCCCCTTTAGATATAGACTCAAGTGCACACATAAGCCACCTGACACTGTTACTTAGGAAGAGAAAATCGGGGACCATGTGGGGAAGCTTGTTTCGCACGCACAATGAGGTACAACAACGACACAAGCCAAATAATCAGGAGCAACGTTAGCGCGTGTATTAATCTCCAAAAACACTTAACAAAACTTGCATTGGCTGAACAAATTTAAATCATTACTATTTGTAACATCGAAGATGATATGATTCCAAAAAACCGTTGTATCTAAATTCGATGAAATCATTCGCGTTTTAGATCTTCCTTTTGATTCTACCCTGAAATTGTACGACAATATGGTATCTGCTCGCGTAATCGCCAATGGTAAAAGATACCGTACGTCAAGAAGGTATGTAGATCCACTAATCCTTGCATGAAATTCTTAACTTCTGTCTTTAATATCATGTATTTGTCGCCATTAATTATCCGTACTGTGTCAGTTCATAGTGTATGTCGTAAAACGGTGATGTCGTGCCGAAATTCATCAATGGAAAATCAACAGAACACATTTTCCACGCAGTATTTCATAATGAATAACTATATAACAAAATATTATGTACTATGCTTGACAAATAAATGGGGGTTATAAGAGGGGTATATAGAGTAACATTACAGAAATAGGCAAATTTGGTCTGAAGGAACGAATAAATTAGGGAGTGTATAATATCCAAGTCAGATCGCATTATTAACCAACAAACACTCATTTATGTACGAACTGAAATGAAAGCAAGTGTTTAATTAATTTTAAAAATACAAATTGCGCAGGATTTGTGATCCTTCAGCAACAAGGAACGCACAAGCGTAAAACAAAAAAAACCCCGATCTTCGAATAAACGAACCTTCGAAATAACTACCTGTATAGAAAATTGTGGCGCCACAAATTAAGTAGGCAATTCACAACAACTAAGATCTAAGCTATAATAATTGTTGGAACCCATTCTTGATAGAACCTAAAATAAGAGAAATGTTATTAAATGTAATTCTGGGTAAAATATATACGAGAAGGTGATGTTGAATACCGTAAAATTGATCATACTAACAATAGCAACATCTGAAAAGTATTAAAGGTTAGTGACAAAATGATTGGGACACACTTTGAAAAATGCCCCCCAAGAACGCAAAATGAGTTGAACACTATAGGGTGGACTCCCAGCTGAAGGATCTGTCTGTAAATTTGTTAAATACCTAAGGAGAATCAAGCATATCAAAGACATATGAGCTAATCTTAATTTTATCTGGGGATGAATAAGATAAGCCCATAGAGAGCCCACAGCAGCAGGTTTCCCTACCAGCCAAGAGTGATTATTGACTTATTTATTTTAGAAATGAGTCAACGTTTGACTACAAGAATCACAGAGAATCCTTTGCATAGTTTATAAGTAATTCATAGAGTTAGAACTTCACCCAAGTTGTAAGACTACCATCCAATCATGTCATTTTACCGTTTAAGGACACAAATACCACAAGCTTTTATTGTAACTTATTCGAAAGCTGTTCATACTCGATAATCAACTTCTTCTACTTCAAAGTATTCGTAAAAGACAATAGTCTTCCGTGCACAGAGTAGACTTATCATGATGTTTATATTTGACAAATTAACATACATTTAACATATAATGCACTAATCGTATGCAACGTCATACTCGGCACAAAGTATGTTGGTTAATAAAATCGGTGTATAATTGATTAAAATGTAAGCAACGCAGTATGCCGAAAATGAGAGTGGAGTGTGTAGTTTTTCAAAAAAGTCAGAGTATGACAAACCAAATTACATAATTTGGAATTAGATAATTACATTTTTTATCTCTCCACAATCTCCTTACTCCAATATAACCGATGCATTTTCTAATCAAAATACAATGTCATATTGGATTATTCATACCACTACCATCAGTACATTATTGGGTTCAGGTCGCATAACAATTTTGCAAAGGAGAATAAATAACCAGGGAAAATTTGACTCGATTGATTTTTTTTGGGGGGGGGAGGGGTGTTTCAGTAGTCAGTGTTTCGAAACCGTGAACAATTTTTTCGACAATTACCTCATTAGCCCAGTGATTTTTAAAAAATCCATTCAAGTGTTCCTGTACAGCTTGATAAACGATCGCATAGACTTTTTCCGTTATTTTGAGACATTTCTCATTATTAAATGAAAGGAATTATTCTCTTATGTTGCTCATTGTTGAGCACTTTTGCTTCTAAATATGACCTAGGATTGGATTCATAGCATTTTTTTATGACATCTTAAAATTACATAATTCCACTTAACCTTCGATAATCCATCGTAACGAGGAACATGCATAACAAACATTTCACTGTGTATGAATTGTCTAAAAAATTTCCGTGGCATTGTACCATTGCTCTGTAAGGTTTATTTGTTGTAATTTTAGAAGAGAGGTGAGCCTTACATGAAGAAGTTATAACTTTCACATAAGCTATATTTTAATCCACCGTCAAATGCCCTCGCTCAAGTGTCATTGGCAAGAAATGAATAAAGTAGGCAATTATCCACCCTCTTTTTAACAATATGAAACCAGTCTAATACATTAATGATGGAGAATTATAGGAAAATAGGCAATGTTGGTCACAATAAATTCAGTGGAGTGTATTGTATTGTAATGCGACGACTGGAAATTGTTATTTTGGTATTTAATCATTCAATACTGATATGATCAATATTATTGGCAAAATAATTCCAGCCGGTTTTTAATCTGTATCCTTTCCCATGACGCAATCGTTTGTAGGTAAATACGCGTATTACGTATCACAAAGAAATGCAGAACTGAGAATGGTTCTCCTTGTGAAAATGGGGTATCATTTTACCATGAATGTAGTGATTCCACCTTCCATTCTATTACTTTACAAATATAAATTCTGGTAAATATTTATGCAGGCACCGGGATAAATTTAGTACAATCAGTGTGCAAATTGATACGTAATAAGCGCTCTCTGGGTGTATATATATTTCATCATTTTGGAGATAACCACATATAAAAGGAATATTATTCAAAGCAATATAGTCCAAATGTCCGCTAACGCAAAATACATGGAAAGAACCCGCCTGCAAGAAAATATTAATTCTCTTGGGGAGGGTTGTTTGGTACGCGTACAAATCATCTTTTTAAAACTTCACTGGCAGGTCAATACGTTGATGTAAAGGCAAGTTTGGCAGTAAATTGGTCATTGATATTAAAGGATAAAAAATGATGATTATAGAATAGTTTATAGTCCGTTGATTTTTTTACCTTATAAGGGCCGTGACATCGTTTGACAGATAATAGTTGCGATATTGGTGTCATGATAAAATAAACTCCCTTTCAAGGAACAAATGCCTTACAATTTTTAAAACTACATCAATGGAAATTCAGAGTGTCCTCTTATTCTCAAAAAACATAATGCCTAAAACTGATTTCAACAAGTTTATTAGGTGAGAGGTACATTATAAAATTAAAGAGATTTTTTTTTTTTGGGGCACAAAAATTATCCTTCTAATACATGTCGCCTTTAATTTGGAAAAGCGGCATAGCATATTTAGGATTTTTTGGTGACCCAACAGATGAATATTTTGTTTCGCTTTTTTCTGAAAAACGTGCATTGCTTACCCGAATCTGGGCATTGGTTAGGTGAAAAACGTCTTCAATCATGTACAGCATTACAGTGTAACGTTTTATGAAGATGAGGTAAAACCGATTAGCTTCCGTAGAAATATACACAGTTTCACCAGTTAAACTACAGAAAATGTAAATAAAGATTCCCAAATAAACTTTCTTTAAATAGATCTCCATTTACTATCACTTAGCAACTAGCTGTAACAGTGGATAGAACATTTGAACTAAAAACAACAAAATCGGCTTTACCAAGATTATACAGAACCAGAAGAACGGCCTATGGTCGTTAATTTCTTCAACATCGATCGGTAAATTTTTTTTTTTTTGTTGATAGTTAGAATATTCTTTTTCCCAACAAAATTATATCATGATAATCCCTTATCAAATCTTGGATGATTCGATAAAAAAAATACTTCGTCCTACATTAACACTGTACATTTCGAAATGCAGCTCTAAACACTTTTTTTTCCATATGAAATGTATAGTGTAGGCTTCAACTTTTGACATCAAGTAAAGAAAATTAATTATGGGCGATTTCCAGATATATACATATTATTACTTATAAAACACAATTAAAAACTAATTAACATTTTTAACAAAGGCAATTAAAATAAAATCATTTCTCTTTAGCTGGAAAGTAAATTTGACCTGAAAGAGAACGACAAATCCCTTTATGGTCTACAGACCCGGAAAGAATCAACACCTGCGAATCGTTAATTTCTTCCATCATTACATAGACAAAATGTCATTGTTTTTTGCTTTTAAATAGTTAGAAAATTCTTTTTCCAATCCAAATGATATAATAATTACTGCTTTATAATTATGGCGTTTGGATCCTAGGTCACTTTTGTGGGACAATGTCGCTTATCAAATTCGCCCACCTTCAACAACAGTTGATGCCTCGGCGAGGGAAATTCTTAGCGTCAGGAGGCGTGCAATAGAATAACAATAAGATAGAGTAAATCTCAATAACAAAAGGAGGGGCATTAATGTCCTTTGTCTGATCAACCATGGCAGCGCCTCATTGAGACAGCTAACCATTTCGGCGTATCGTGACACACTGATTAAAAAGCGGTCCGCATTTTGGGGAATCAAACATTGGCTCAGAAAATGGTCCTAGATCCATACGGCCTTACTCAAAATCGAATGAACAGGTACCATTTGTTGGGAAAGAGAATGTTCTAACTGATGATTTTGGCACATCAAGACATTTTGGCCGATGATGTTGAAGAATTAACAATGGCAGTGTGGCATTCTCTTTTGGCCATCCTGTTATAATGTGACGTATATACTTTTCGCCTTTAAATGTGAGGTCAGCAAGGGGTCATGTATGAAATATATCTATGCAACCAGAAAGTGAGGTTGATTTCTAACAGTTTATATCATTTTGGGGAGATTTCATCACGAACAGGCTCAGATATACCAAATTATTTTCAAGATTTAATTTTATATTTTCGATATTTCTGGTGAAGTGTTCCTTTAAGTTAAGGGCCTATATCTTTTAAGTGATAGCCCACAATTTGATAATACACAGTACCTAGGGTTGTCCCTATAAGGGTCTATTCCTACCATCCTTATGCGGTCAGAATTGAGATGTAAAGTGGGTTGCACGAAAGTCACTTTCCAGGCCCGTTTTTCAGAATCTGCTCCCGGTACTAATATATGTGGTACTTTCCAAGAGTACAATTTATTCATATTGTACATTTTGCAATAAAACCATGAATTTTCGTACAAGTTTCATCAATATTTATTGTGCTATTATATTCTAGTGAACTCATTTACAGCACATTTGAGTTGACCAACTAACAATGGACACAGCATGTGCAAAAGGTGTAAATAAACACAAAAGATTATCAAGTAATAAAATAACATTAAAGTTAATACTTAATTGAAAAAAAAATTAATAAAGAGCCAGGACCTTTTAATAATTTAAGTTATTTTGATAAATCATAAAATTCTAACTGACTGACGATGTATACAAGTGCGCGCACACACACACACACACACACACACACACACACACACACACACACACACACACACACACACACACACACACACACACACAACACACACACACACACACTATGTACAGTGTTCTTGGGTAAGACACGTCATCTGCAATACCTTTCTCCAACCAGGAGTACAAGTGGGTACCTAACAGGATGAGAAGTTCAGTTGTAAGCATATTGGCTTGAGCGCTATAATTGCACCCAGGCTGGGAATACTCCTCCGGGAGTGGAGATGGTGCACAACTACATGATATGAAGATCGGGGAAAGTTCAGTCATGAGAAGCACCTTAAAAAAGGTGCTGATCCAAGATGTGAAACCAACTAGTTTACCTTTTACAGTGTATGCACACATTCTCACATACTGATGTACACATACACACGCCTCCCGCATATACACATCCACCCACCACTTTACCCACACCCACTCCTATACACCCACACCCACAACCACCCCACTCCACACCCAAAGACACCACATAAAATGACACCACACATACACCGCTAATACACTTTATAACAACTGACATACACCTCACACCCTAACCTCTATACATTTTCCTCCAGCTTACACACATGCATATATGCATATGAATACACAAATCTGTGCAGTGTACATATCTAATATAATAGTACCGAGAAAGAGATAGAAATATTTATGGTATAAAAGTGTTTAAATGGGGGCAATGTTCTTTTTATTTGTCAAAATAACCACATCTTTAATTAAAAGGGTTTGTAGTCTCCCTGGAGTCGTCTAGGCGATCGGAAACCATGCTCAATTTGGCAGAGACTCCTAAATGATGAAGTGGCCGGTTGAGCCAGGGTTTGTTGGTGTGTCGTTGCAGGATCAGTAAAGGTCAGAGTGTATGCTGTCACTTAAAGGGAAATATCTCTCGCATAGAATTCTCTTCATTGAAGATGAGTTGTATGAAATCCTTGGGAGGGCTGTCTTGTACCTGTAATGGGGTATGTGAATCTCTAGTGATGATATAGAAGTTCATACAAATTCATCCAAATAAAAGAGGAGCTCCAGAGGTAAAATGTGTGAAATTTTGTCTTAAAGATGTGGAATTGTAAAGATGACTCATCACATTTGTCATTTCATTTTAACCCGTTGCTTACGGGAACCGGATGAGCCCTGTACAAAGTCTATGGGGATTTACAGAATCTCGTAGTCAACGGGTTAATAGATTTTAAACTCTAGCGAAAATTAAACATGTAGTCACTACTGTAATTTATTGCTTGAATCTTTAAATCATTACACAGATAATTCAGAGCCTTTGCCAGTCAGAAGTGTCAAATGTATGAAACAAGGCGTTAACTTCTGGACGTGCACAAACTGCACATGGTACTTACATCTGATGCAAGCCTGTATTTCATCAATCCTGTTTGTGTCCATCTTTTCACCATCCCCAGAAGCCTGGAACCCAAATTCCTGTAAATACATTTTATTAGACACCTGTCTGTAATCATTGTCTGCTATCCCCTACCATTGGTAGGTTAACTTTAAAGAGAACACACAGTACTGGTTGGTGATGAAAAATCTTTCATCAAAATTTCACATTTCCACATTTTCCAGCTGAGAGTAAATTACATTTGCATTATAATGTGGGACTAATTCACTTCATATGCAATAAAAAGTTGAGGAATTGGCAGTTTGACTACCTGACGAAGTAAGCTCCGTTGCTGCAGTGTGTATGGCAACAATAAACATAGTCCCACATATAGATTTCTGTGTTAGTACTTTGTCAGCAGTGGGGATTTGTGTAACAGATATGTCCAAAACGAAGTGTTCTGTTGTTTTCGACTATTCTCTCCCGTACTATAGTGACATTTTTAGAATACCATCTGTTCACAGAAGGTTTGAAAGCAGTTGATATAAAAATGTTGTTGTTCTGCTAGTAATCAACCAGTACTGTGTACTCTCTTTAAGGACTACATTTTTCTTTCTAATTTCATACCATTAAACTACAATGAATGTTATTGACTTTTTCCTATCCATTTTGTTATCCATCCGCCAAGTTTTGACCTTGGGCTTACCCCATCTTCATCCCACTCACTGTATCCTCTCCTTCTGTCCTCTCCTTTTGTAACAATTTCCTGTACACTGTGGCATTGCTGTTACTCGGCATAACCTGGCTGTAGTGTGGTACCACTGACCAGATATCAGCAGGTTTCAGGTTCAAGTCCTGTTAAGTCACAATTTTTTCCTAGCCATGACAAATAAAAGATCAAGCATAATTATTAATTTGATACTACAGAGATGAACCGCAAACCTCGGCACACAATATAATCAGATAAATAAGCTAACTAGAATAAAGACTACAGTCCAACCAACCTGACATTGCATGCTAGGGGTGTAGGGTGTACCATGTATATTAATGACATTGTCCAGTCATAAGAGGGTTCAACAGTTTAATACAGTTACTTTACATTCATGCAGCAGTTGATTCTGTAGAGTGCCGTAGGCTTTAGTTGGCGCCACAGCGATCAAACTGTACGCACTACATCTCAAGTTACCTTGCCCCGCCGTCTTTACCATTGAGATCATTTCACCGTCATTGTGATATATCAATATCTATTTTTGTGTGTTGTTTTGTTGGTAACTATAGATTGATCAACTTAACAAAAGAATTTCATAAAATTACCATTGCTTGATTTTGCACTTTGCGACTATCATCATGCAGCTCATTGTAAAACAAAAATCTTTCAAATCCATCAAGCTGTATGTGAAATGAAATGAAACTTTCATTTCTTGTTGTTTGCAGTGGTGGCATATTTGCAGAACTGGATGTTTTTGTTGAAAAATTAAGTATTAATCAGATGTTTGATGAATTATAGATTACATCCGTGACTCTGTGATAGTGTCATTACTATGAGTAGGTCCTCTTTACAAATGACAGAAGTAGTGCTGACTGTGTGCCCTAATTCTTTCTCTGCTGAATGCAGGAATCGAGGTTTATTGTGTGAAAGACATTGTTTTCAGTAGTCCATTTCAGAACACTTTTGTG
The DNA here is from genome assembly GCA_001188425.1 of Eucidaris tribuloides. Classification (NCBI taxonomy): domain Eukaryota; kingdom Metazoa; phylum Echinodermata; class Echinoidea; order Cidaroida; family Cidaridae; genus Eucidaris; species Eucidaris tribuloides. The sequence continues at coordinate 13,098 of JZLH01S0230702.1, forward strand.
CATTTAATGACAATTTGAATTGTGATTACCACTAACCTCATTCATTTGTAGGAAATACTCTTCACATACCTAATGTAATAAATTTTAGAAGTCAACTAAGACTAGGCTTTTCAAGACGAAAGTTCTCATCATCGACATACCAAAAGTAAATTATTAGATATTGGGTCCTATCAACTCTTTAGTACATTTGTTTTGAGACAACTATTGCAGAAACTTCATCATTCATCCCTTTGTTGTGGCATTTTCAGAGAAATTTTGTGTTATTTTCAGCATATAATTTGTACAATACCGCTAGACTAGCACATTATAAAGAACCAATAGTGGGATAAAATGTCTGAACTCCCAACTTTACATCTGGGTATAAAGTATGACCTTTATTGAACATGTGGTAAAATGTATGGTCTTTAGCCTGACACGTTGGCAAAATGCCTTACATCGTCGGTATAGAACCAGAAGGGCGTTATTGCTATATACTTCGTACAACAATAGTGCCCGTCCTTGTCAATATTGATGATACAGTGCACGCTCGTTATAAAGAAGTCCTTGGGACCCATGAAATTGTTTCTTTATAACAAAATTTCTTTACATCAGGGTGAAAGAAACAATATAACAAAGGTAATCTAAAGTATGGGACCAGATATTTTACGTCTTTATGATGAAATTTTGTTATATCAGTGTTCTTTATAATGAGAGTGCACTGTATTTAATAATAATAATAATAATAATAATAAAAAAAAATAATAATAGTAATAACAATAATAATAAAGGACATTTATATTGCACAAATACTAAAATAATATACTCTACTGTGCATTACAATATAATTATTATGTATATACATGTTACAAACACAATTCAGGTTAAATTCCAATATTAAACAAATGCATTTTTAACCTCTTCTTAAAACTCATTTACTGAAGGTGATTGTCTCACAAAGAATGGAAGATTATTCCACAGTTTGGGGGCAGCATACAAAAATGCTCTGTCACCAAGGGTAACTTTTGACTTTCCTGATGGATGTTTCAGTAGTGTATTATCTTGAGAACTTCGGAGGCTGTAGTGCATTTGAGTAGATGATTTTAAAGGCAGTGGATCTCTTTTGCATGCCAAAAAATTAACATTGTGTAAATACAATGGCATTTAGAAGAAAATGCCATCTGGAAACCTTTAGCAATATACAGGAGCTAGAAACTCAGTTTTAGAGGAATTATAGTGACCGTTAGACTCTGATTTGAATTTTTTCTCGCGAGAAAAAAATTCCTACCATAGAACGTACACTAAACGGCTATTGTTTTTCTTTTGCATTTTTCAAATTCTAGGTAACAACTGACCCCCAAATTTCACAGACATGCCTTTCATCAATAGCCTAAGGGCATGGGTTATCTTTTCCTGGTCTGCGGAGATGTTTGCAAATGAGATCCACTGCCTTTAATTCTAAAAGCTGTTGTATGTATACTGGTGACTTGCCATGAATTGCTTTGAACATTATCAACAGAGTTGTAAATATGATTCTTTGTTTCACCAGTAACAAATGCAACTCTTTCAGTAATGGACTACAATGTGAGAAACGAGACCTAGCACATGCATTTTGTACCCTTTGTAGTTTGTTTAGTTGATTGCTTGGTAAACCCCAAAATAAACTATAACAGTAATCCAACCTACTTGAAACTAATGCATGGATGATCTTTTCAGTACTTTCAGGAGTTAAGTATTTTTCGAATATGTCAAATATTGAATAGATGATAAAATGAATTTTTACAAACTTCAGCAATGTGTTTATCAAATTTAATGTTTAATGTGGGACATGAGATGTTTTACTTAACACACAGATACCCAATAACATTTTTGAATTTTATGTAGGCTGAAGGATGTCAAATGTTTGGTGCATATTTTCCCTGTCATGACTGCTCTACATGTAATTAAACATTAATTGCATCATGTATCTCATGACTTAAACATGAAAACTTTATCCTGCTATCACATCAACCAACACTTCATGTTCATTTAATAACCCTGCCCAAATCGACATGGTTTGTCAGTTTGTTATAACTTTGGCAGGATGGATATGCATGGCATGATTTCAGGTGTGGCAAAGACATGCTCACATTTCTCATTCATGAATTCACATCAAATTTACATTGTTGGCGATATTTCAGCAACTGTTACAAGCTGTCAAGTATGTGTTACAAACATTTCATGATTCACACAAAGAGAGGGAGATTGTACTCAGTTTGAATTTGTAAAAAAAAAAAATATGGTTTGGCTTCACTGAAGTTAATGTTCTACCAGGTAATGTTGTTGCACACGTGTGTTTATTCAAACTCTTCTAATGAAATTTTTTGTGTAGTAACAGACATAAAACATAGAACATGACTTGATAATGAAAAACAATATACCTGTATGCAAAGCCAGTATTACTGTGGTACATAATGATAGACAGAGAGAGAAAATACCCCTTCTAGAAACTATACTCTCCAATCCATAATTAACAGGTTGCAACTGGTGCTGTTACTCTTAATTCTCAGTATCATACTCTTCATTGGAAATGTATGATCTCCTACCTCAAATGATTATTCCTTGTCAATAGATTAAAGAAAATGAATGGACACCCTGACTTATCATATTTAAATGCATCATATAACAATATTTCTGTTAAAAAAAAATGTGAGCTACTTGATTCCCCATGCTACTTATGTCTTTGATAAAGTCTAAAAATGAAGTCCTAAAAAAATTACTGTTCGAAATGATCATTAAGGGCTTTGAAAGTGTAAAAGTCATTGAGAGACCATTCCAGTATTCCCCCATAGACTGATGTGTTGCAGAATTTTCATCGGCCGAGAATAATTCATGTGCCAAATTTGATCTGTACATATTTTACAAGTAAAACTGTTTGAACTTTTGTGTTCTAGGGTGTTCATTTGTCTATTCAAACACTATCAGATATGTCATAAAGCAAATTTTGACAATTTTTAAATGGGTCTTCTACAATGTTTTATTGTGTTTTTAATACTAGTTATGTGCCCTGTTGAGCCACTGTAAGTGTTATTAGTCTATCTTGAGCAATATGTATGTGTAGCCTACAGCATTATCTGTGTCTTGAATGTCTGGAGTACTTGATGTATATATTGTATTCATGTTTGTTTGCATGTGTGTGATAGACAAAGAGCAAAAGAAAGTGAGACAGAAATAGATAAAGAAAGTGATATAATGCAAGTAAACAAATAGCTGTACTCAACAACATCTACACTCCATCCTCAAGGTTGTATATTCACTAGAAAGAAAAGTGGACAAGAAATGCTGAATTTTATCACCCCTTTGCCAGAGGGGTGATTCAGTATGATAGGAGATGAGTCTTGACAGATATGCATGTAAGGAAAATTATCTGAACTTGGGAAGTGAAAGGCAATAGCTTGAGTCAGGAGCCTGGGGCCTAAGGCTCTCCAGTAATTCACTTGATATAAGTAGATTATATCTTGGCCTGGCTAGAGTTGTGGGTGTGTGTAAGTGCTGATGAGCTGGAGGCAATCTAATTATATGCAGAAAGGCCAAATGATGACAACGTTTTTTTTTTTTTTTGGGGATGGTAATGTAGGAGGAGGCAAAGGAGATATTTTCACTAAGGTAATTTAAACTTGTATCCCAAATGTTGAATGTTCAGGAGAACTAAAAACATTACTGTTTTTACTGGGAAACAAATGAGATATCCTTCTCTTTACCTAACTACAGTAGCTTCATCTTTATCAATTGAAATTTGAGATTTGAACAGAAGAAATTCTTGCTTCCCAGTTATAAAATTACATGAAAAAGTCAATTTTGCCCCAAATTCAGATATAAGGTTTTGTCATCCCAACATAGAAACTGTTACTCTGAATTTGACCTACTTTAAGCATCCAGGAGGTAAATACACAGGCTATCTTGTACTCGTTCATACATCCCTGTATATACATCCTGTGATTTCAGTTTATTCTGAGTGTAATTTTGATGGAGATCATATAATTAAAGTTAGTACTGTATGTGGTGTATTCTCGATGC
>JZLH01S0230794.1:28287-52669 GCA_001188425.1 Eucidaris tribuloides
TCCTGTTTTTCCGGTTGTGGAAGCATGACAATCCACATCTTTTTTTTTTCAAAGAGGGGATAGGGGGTCTGTCGGCCTTCTTTGTGTATGTTTTATAGTTCCCTAAATACTAGAGGGGGGCATGTAGTAGAGCAAAAATGTATAGGAGTTACTACCCTGCATTATTTTGCGTACAATTTCTTCCATTATGACACACCCTATCGCAGTTCTTGTGCATGAATTTTGTGTTTTATTCTTTGATCATTTTATCCATTCTAATCCCTTTGTAATTCTAATCCCAATTTTCTGCTCGTACAATTCAGTGTTAGTTGGAGACAATTTGTGCCGTCAACTCCGGGTACACCTTCCAATATTTGCATTGAAATGAGATCCGATTATACGTGTGTGTATGTGTGTGTGTGTGTGTGTGTGTGTGTGTGTGTGTGTGTGTGTGTGTGTGTGTGTGTGTGTGTGTGTGTGTTTTACCGTATGTGTATATGTGTATGTGTGTGTGAATGTGTGTGTATGTGTATGTGTGTGTCTGTGTCTGTGTCTGTGCACAGCTGTTTGTGGCTGTGTGTGTTGGTGTGTTTGTTTCTCTTCATTGTTTCTTTGCGAATTATTGTGTGATTATTCTGTCTGATAGAAGGGGTATTCGTATCCAAGGATGAAGTTAGATGACAAATTTTACAGAGTGAGTTTGGAAATTAATTACTAATGTAGTAATGCATCAAAGCGAATAAGCACATAAAACATGTATATCTAATCTTTTTAATGGCTTCACAAATTCAACGCAAAGTAGCGCCATATTGCCAAAGCTATGGAGTATGACCAAACAAGTATAAAGGTAATTATGAAATATACAAGCTTCATCAAAAATCCTTGTCGGGCGACAAGACACATACTTGGGACATGAAGCTATGTAAGCATTTATTGAAAATAGTAAATGTAATAACTGGGGTATATTATTTGTATTTGGAAAGTACAACTTGTTGAACTCTGTAGAACATTAATGTTAATATAGTTACTGTACCGTATTGTATTGTGATAAAAAGTATTTTTTGGTGTTTTCCTTAGAGAGATGTGCATTGTTTTATATGCGGTGGGAGCGAATTCCAAATATCGGGTCCGTTATGCCGAATTGACTTATGGGCTAAAAGGAGTTTGGGGTTATTTAAATGGAAATCGTTGCGATGGATGTCACTTGATTATGGCCAATGGATGAGTCATTGGCAATTAATGCCGCACAAAATTTCAACATGATTTTGTATTCTCAGGAGTACTATGCAAACACTGTAAGAAATATGGCTGTTGCAGCACCCTCAACACTACGCCAACCCCCCCCCCCCGGGGGGGGGCCTTGATTGTTATAGCATCACACACAGAACGAAGAAATTGTATCGTATTGTATTGTATTATATTTATTTTCCGTATAAAAAGCATACATGCGTGAACAACAATTACAAAAAGATAACAGATTAAACCAAACGGATAGATAGCCAATCTCAGTGGTGCCTACATGACACTGCTGTTACAGCGGGGTCCAAAATAATAGGTACATTTGAATATCAACTAAAAATACGGCATAATTATACAAACAACAACAACTACAAAGGCAAACAACACAACAGGACACAAAAGCATAAAATAAAACAACAAAATTCCTGATAAATATAATAAACGTTACATTATTAAGAGAATTTGGGAAGGTATTTTTAAAACTCATTAGTGAATGAGGTCAGACATTGAATAGATTTTATTGGTGTAGGCATATGGCACGGATCCCCGATATTGGAATGCTCTCCTACAAAATTCGGTACGAGGCTTGGGAAGTACAAAAACTGAATGACGCAAAAGAGATACAATGTGTTATGACTGATAGACTTTACCATGGGTGCATGCTAGGGGGTTCTGGAGGGTTGTAAGACCCCTCCCCTCAATAAAAATGTTCAAAAGGTCCACATTTTTCCAAAGACTCTTTTTTTCGAGGACTTTTTCACATCATGCTGTTATTTCATTGTGCATTGCACAATGTGCAAATATGTCAAAAAAATATGATCACGACCCACACAGAAAAAAAACCCTGAATACACTCCTGTCTTCTGTTTGAATCTAGCAATCTCATTCGATCTGAACATTTCTAACATGATTTCAGATGTAAATCTGGCATGCCACTTTAATAAACACAATTGACTGAATATGTTGCATTTCAAACTTCTTATTTTATGTGTTGCAGTGGAAACAACTTAAAATGCATACCTGATAGTGCAGAACTACTTCAAGAAAAAAGGGGTTGGAGGTTGAAAATGGAAAGTCTGTTTTTAAAAAATGACCGTTTATCTGTTTATCTTCAAACTTTTCCACACCTGTCTTACACGAAACTAAAACTAAAGGGGCCTTCACACAAACATGTCAGACATGTTTGTTAAAATTATAGATCAGCAGTTGCGATCTAAAATACAGAGAGAGACAAATGAAAAATCTATTACATCGCATTTTCCACCTCATTGAATAATCCCTTTCATTTGATAATCATAATAAAAATGTCCACCTTGGACTATTTATAATAACAATGTCAGAACTCTGATCCTTGGTATTTGTTCCTTGTTCGTTGTGCCAATGCCGGTAACCAGTGATGGCCTGGTGGTATTGTCGCAGCCTGGATAGCTGTAGACGACGGGTTCGAAACCTGGTTCCATGTTTGTTAAAATTATAGATCAGCAGTTGCGATCTAAAATACAGAGATAGACAAATGAAAAATCTTTGATAATATGTTTCTCTAATTTTTCTGCTTTTATTAAAACCAACTTGACGCCAGGGTGAACCTTGCCTTTAAAGGCCCACTGTCAAGGATCAACTCAACCGCAAAGAAGATGTCAACTAGTCCTGGAATACAGGCACATAATCACCAACACGGACTGTTGCAGTGGCATAGTGTACAGAATGTGGGAGAAAACAAATGCTGTATTTTTTCCACACTGTCATGGCTGTTGCCGTTGCAGTATGGGTGTTATTAGTCCACCCTTTTTATGATTTTGGTCAATAGAGGGCGTTTTCATCCTATCACGACAGTGGGCCTTTAAGAGTGTTTTATCTTCACGTTATACCGCCCCATCATCAGACCAGACGACACTTTACGCCAACCTGCCAACGTTAAGGACATTAATCATAATAAGTGCTTAGGTGAGAGGATATTCGAATTAAGTATAATCCCCATACAATTAATTAATCGAATTTGCAACTTCAGAATCATACAGTTGCCAATCAATAATTTACTAAAACTAAATGGAACTGTTGCATTATTTTCAAAGGACACACGCGTATCTCTTGGAATATGCAGTAGAACGTTTCAACATATAATAAAAGATAGTCGGGTTGGAATTGTACAAAGACTATGTCGAAACTAGTAGCGTAGCCAAAATAATATCCGTGGCGAGTTATCGCGTTTAATAGAAATGCATTTTGAATATACATAACCATGCGACTTTTGACCTTTGGCCATTGAACTCCAAAATTCTATTGGTGCATCCAAGTATTATATGCCATGTTTCACGAAAGTTTAATTAAAATAAAATATGTACTTACATGTATATCGTTGTCACTTACTGGGCCCCTCACCGTCGTACATGCAATAGCAGAAACAACAAATTCATGCAGATAGAATAACATGAAATATCATAAAAATGTGGTTGCTGAGAAAAAAATGTTTCTTTCTTTTTTTTGCAGGAGAATGGTCTTCGCGGAGACTACAAAGTCATGACATATCATCTAATCTTGTTTATGATCTCTTGTTACTCACAGATTGTCCTCAAGGCTGGCATTATTTTGGCGGGAGTTGCTATGGTATCCCAGGCGTGGCTGATTCATTTCTGTATGCTGGTGCTACGTGTCATCGGTTAGGGGGCTGGCTGGCCACGACAAAAAACAACGAAACTGATGTGAGTTAAAGGGACCGTAAAGTCGCAAGTCGTGGGCGTTTGGACCTGGCCCAACTCGGGTAATATTCGGGAATGCCCGTATACTTTCGGAAAACGAGCGCGCACAAATTGTGTGCAATTCCCTATGCAGCACGTATTCACCCGAAGAAAGGCGAACTAAGCCTCAACGGCTATTCTGTTCGCAGCTCCCCGATTGTTGTTACGCACCACTGAACTCTACACTACGTAGCATAGAGTTTAGTGTTACGCACTGCCTTGCAATAGGGGCAAGCGTAAGGTAAATAAACGTACATGGATTACGAACGGCGCGTCCCTTTAACTTCAACCTTTTGATGCCAGTTGATCAAATTGGATTATGGTAGAGATTACAGGGCTGTTCCACTTCAAATACGGGTAACGAAAGGGCTTATTAGCCGACAGACACTTAATTGAAATTAATATGAATTGATATAAATGGTTGCATACTTTGTTAATATCACGGAGTTAATTCCCACTCCTTAATGTGATTAGGACCACTCCTCTATGCAGTGGCATAATAAGCCAAATTATTTGGAGTAAAAAACGAATGAGCCAAATTATTTACACAAATGTATCAATATAGGTCTCCTTGTACTATGATCACATTTCACGGGGGGGGGGGTCAAGTGTCCTCTCCTTCATCTGACGCGAGCGGCGCTGGGTAATCAATTTAGAATTCAGAAAGTTGAAATAATAATACAATAATGAACGATATTATTACGTCAACACATGCAGATATTTAGGACTAATCCTATCAGATTGTAAGGATATTCATTCCTCCTTCTATCAAACAGTCGTTTCTCACGGCACTGCTCCAGCTTGATAACTCAACAACGGCTGCTTGGATTGGTTTATCAGACCAGCGACGAGAAGGGAGATACGAATGGGCGGATGGAAGCACACTGAATGAGTCATATTATACGTAAGCTTTTCCAGTATTTTTTTTCATTTCTGTTCATTTGGTTATTTTCCATATCCAAAACTATTCTTAATGAAATACAATGATAATGATATAATAATACAAAGAAGATTCCATTTACTTTACATAAAGCCCGACGTTACGGCATGTGATAAGACAAAGCAATGAGTACAAAAGTTATGCATTATATTTCATTGTGTTTATTTCATATTATCATAATGTAATTGCGATTAGATTAGATTAGATTAGATTAGATTAGATTAGATTAAACGTACGCTATTATGCCTTGATTAAAAAGGGGGGAATTTCAGTTTAACTGGATACGGGTGGATCTTGCAGAAACAGCAAGTTCCCAAAATCATTGGCATGTTATTGTGTGTCATCAAAGAAAAAAGGTGAAAACACAAAAGCGGAAAGGATATAATTTTGAATCACTTCGAAAGATTTCGAATAATTTTTTTCCTCCACGTTGTTTCAGGCACTAAAGCTCGAGATAACTAAAATTCGTACGAATTTTTGACAGCTTTTTCCAAAAGTTAAATCTAGTATAACGCTTTGTCGAAATGAAAACGAAATTATTGATGGTGTACCCTGAATCTTGAGTACATGCAAGGCTGCACCAATATACGTGTGATGTGAGCCGAGGTATGTGCTAATGGATAACACGGAACCACGCAAATCGATATTCAAGTTAAAATTAATGCATTTTAGCAATATGTTTCCTTTGTGGTGTCGTATTTAGGAAAATGATGACGGCATAAAAGCAAATTTTACCCTTTGTTCATCTTCTGGAAGATTATTTGGAAATTGTCACGTTCACGCGAGTAAAATTCAACACATTGTTATTACTAAAATTTTGATGGTTTCATTTTGTATAAATATCACATTTTGAATATTGATATATATTGCATAAGATCAATAAAATGGCGTTCTGGTGATTTTCAAACACACACAAAAAACTTATGTTGGTAGTTGTAAGCCTATATCGATCCACATTAAATTAAAAAAATTCACATTAAATGTGCACAGAAAATGGAACAAGTTACTTTGTAAAATTTATGACCAAGCTCAGTATGATTTTGTTGGGAAGTTAATCAAATGAATGATTATTGTTTTGTCAACAATATATAGTGCAGAGTATATAATCAATTTCATTTTTGTTTTTTGTTTTTATACAAATGTTTTGTTTTTCTGTGTTTCATTACGAGACATGAATAACAAGAAAAAAACAATAATAATAAGTTATGACTCACATATTTGCACACGTATAAATTCAATGAAAATAGTATAATTCAGAACCAATAATTGATATTATACAAACAAAAAAAAACAAATTATGTATTTAAAATCAGAAGCAATTTGCTCAGATTTCAGCATCTACGGCTGCAAAAAATATTTCTAAAAATAATTTGATACATATTTATGGTTTCGCAAATAATCAATAACAAATACATATGATTACAAATATATATGATTTCTAAATATGTGAAACCGTCTTTCAAGTCATTAAATTCGAGACAATTTTTATCATGTTACAAGTGGGTATCGGCACTGCTGATATCAAAGTACGTATGGTTTCATAAATAAAGTATTTTCCTTTATTATGCACAGACTTTTTTTATAGTTTAAAAAGTTTTGTCAGGGACGATCGCTCAGCTCGCCGTAAAGTAAATGTTCAATGTGGTCTAGTTGTCATTATGTAGCAACCGCACCGTGACATCTATCTAATTTCATTATATTTGCAAATCAGTAAACCACACTCGGAGATTAAATCCATCAAATGGGGAATGAATCTTGTTGATAATTTGATTTCAACGAGGTAGAATAAATGAATAATAAAAAAATAATTTAAACAATGAATAAGATATTGATATCATAATGAAAGTTGCGTTCATTTTTATTTGCGACATCAAATTGGCAGCAGTGGTTATAGGATTATGATTCACTTTTTGCACTATCTGACATAATTATGTAACAGTGTTTGAATGGACAAATAAACACCACAGAACACAAAACTTTAGACAATTAAGCTGTCATTCGTAAAATATGTACAATTAAAAGTTGAATTATAAAATGAATTATTGTCATCTAATGAAAATTCCGCAACGCAGCAGTCTACAGGGAAAAACTGGAATGGTCGCTCAAAGATTTTCACTTTTTCAATATAATGATCGTTTTGAACTGCAATTTTTGAGGACTTTATTTTTAGATTTCATGAGAGACACTGATACTATTGGGGAATCATATAGCTCAGATTCTTTAAACGGGAAACATTGTTATACGATGCCTTTAAGGGGAGTTTTAAGTACAATATTTGAAAAGAATTTCCATAATTATAGTGCCTGGTAACAATATGATAGTGGTGCCAACTTGATACATGAAAAAATAGTGATTTTAAGCAATAAGCACTGCTGTTATTTTTTGTTGAGGGGGTTTAATTTATTTCAAATGATTTCCGTTTTCTTACAATTATTAATTTTTGTTTGGAATTGAAGTTTTCTTAGGATTGTCAAAAAAATAAAAAATGTTTTTCTTTTCTAATTTATTTGATATTGAACAAGGAACTGGGCTATTGGTGAGCCCAACGATGCCTACGGTACAGAGGAATGTGTCATCAAACTACGAGAAGGAGTCTGGGAAGATGTCTTCTGCTCTCAAATAGGAACACTGGCATTTGTATGCGAATTGAGAAATGGTATTGGTTTTATTTGTTGTAATGGTGTTATTTCGTATTAATTTGACTTCGTACACTGTAAATCTAAGAAAATCCTTTTATAAACAATTGTCTGTAACACTTTATAAATACTCGAACACGTTTATCTGGAAATCATGAACACTTTTATTTCGAAGGTCTGTATATCACCTATACAGTGCGCCCCAGAAAAACAGAACCCTGAAACAAAGGCTTATTGTGCGAAAGCAATGAGGCGTATAATTGCAAAAATAAGTTCAAAATAAACTTTGACGTACACTCTTTCTAATGATACATGAAGCAGACTTATTCATGTATGTATCTGTGAGTATCATGACTTTAAAAATTTAAAGTGAAAAACCATTTGTTACGCTTTATAGCTTTCACACTGTGTACTCCATGAAAAGAAATGGATGGACAGCTGCTGTGCACTGTGTCAAAGCCAAAGAGCGTCACAATTGGTTTTTCACTTTAAATCTTTAAAGTCATGGTACTCAGAGATGCGTGAGTGAACAGGTTTGCTTAGTGTATCATTTGAAAGAGCATAAGTTAAAGTTTATGGTGAACTTATTTCTACAATCATACATCCCATTCTTTCCGCACAATAGGCCTTTGTTTTAGGGTTCTCTTTTTTCTGGGACGCACTGTATGATATCAAACGTTCGTGTTCATTTCTGGAACACTTCATAAACACTTGGTTACGTTTAAATGTTTAGGTGTTTAAAATCATAAACGCATCAGCAAACATTTTTGTGAAGATATAACACTTAAGTGATAAATAGAGTGTTTGTGTTTTTTAACACCTAAACACTTAAACGTGTTTTGGATTTCCAGATAAACGTTGTAAGTGTTTATAAAGCTGTACAGAATTTTTTTATAAAATCGTTTAGTAATTTTACAGTATTTTGCTGGTCCTACGAAGCAGAATAAACTTTATCTCGGTTTCTTTTTTATCCTTCTTCTATTTTTTCTGCCACGATAATTCCCAAAACGTAAAGCAATTTCACAAGATTCTATGAATATATGCAATAATGCATCAAGTATGCTCTTAGCGTTTGAGAGTCTGCTGTTATCAGTATTAAAAACAATAAATAACAGATTGTAAATTAAAACTGGAACAAAATACTACAGCAAATGGCATGTTTGGTGAGACTGTGGTGTATGAATTGATATTTATCTTGCTGCTGAATATCGTCTTGTACATGTGCGTCTTTATTAGATGGAAATACTGAAATATTGCACCTTTATAGAGATTTTGTTTAATATTTGAATTGCAGATACAAATGTCCGGTGTCCATTGGGATGGCACAGTTATCAAGACAAATGTTATTTCGCGGACGATGCGCCTAACAATTTCGATGGAGCGAGACAAATCTGTTCGTCGTTCGGCGGAGAACTTGCCATGGCCAAAACACGGAATATCAACGTACGTATACTTGTATTTGGTCGCCCCAAAAGAATCCAAACCTAAACTATTTCTTGACCCATGTTTTTTGACTACGTGGACACAAAAAGACTTTTATAGATCCTTTTACCAGTAGCGTACGCAGAATTTTACCAAGGGGGGTGTTCATCCGCAGCCAAATCCTAAGTCTATTTTTTCCCGGTCACGCCAGAATAAGAAATAGAATAGTTTTATTTTTTCATGGATGTCATGGGATACATGAAACCAATAACACTTCCTGAATATACAGGGTGGCCAGAAAGAATGCTAACAGCTGCGGCATCGCTATTTTCTCAGCAATTCATCGCATGATCAAATTGGATTTAATATGTTTCACGTAGTTAGAACATTCTTTTTCCAATGATCCCGTATCATTGAGTTGAGTATTCCGTTTGCGTCCTGCAGCCATTTTCCGAGGACAGTCGGTTTCCACAAATATGCCAATTTATCATTCAGCGGACGAGTCATAATCAGACACCGGAGATTATTCCAAGCGTAACTACAGCCAGTAGATAACCACGCAACCGAGATGACAATGAATGTGCTCACTCAATGTTCTTTAAGAAGCAAAAGGAGCATTCACTGCCAATAGTCTCGAACGAGTGCTTATATCTATGGCGTGCACGTTACGCTGAGAATATATTTCGGGTTCAATGATGAATCCGCGGGAGTTAAATAGAACCATTTATAATTTAAATGTTTCAGAACAAAGCCACTAAGATCTAAACACCGTATCAATCAAATATAATCATCAGTATCATATTAATGGAAAAGAATGTTCTAACCGCCAAGAACTAATCACAGACATAACTGAAGAGAGTTGAAAGAATTAACGAGTCGCATTTGTAGCATTCTTATGCTGTAGGACCAGAGGCACGCGAATAATAGTGAAATTAAAAATCTACATGATCATGAAACCTGCCAGAGCCGGAAAACCTCACCAAACTACGGGTGGAACAACTGAATGAAATAAGGAATAAATCTTACCAATACAGAAGAACAACTCAAGGAAGAACCGCACCATAGACCGTCACAGCATCATCAGTTAAGAATTGAAACCAAACGTTATAGATCCCAAAAAGCGTTTTTATCAAATCACTTGAGAAGCAGCTCCAGCACAAATGTGCAAAATGAGGACACCGTGTCCGCTCTTAAGACAAGACCGGATCGTCCCATCACCGATTATCGAAATCGATCATGATGGTCCTCCAAACTGAATGCAGTAAAGCTGACCGACAACTGTAGCTCGTGAATCCGCGCGGCACACCGCAAACGAGTTCGTATATCGAGATTGTCTGAGTAATTTTTGGGGATACACCGGGTGATCGACTCGTACGAGACAGGAGTCATTTCAAAAGCATGATGTGCCCTGTTGTATCTGTGTAAAGCAGGAACACAACGCCGAAGTATGGTGTAAATCACAACAACATATCGTTAAATTTCATGAGTAAACGTTAGAATACTATTATGAATATTAGCTGTAATTCTCGGAGTCTGACTGCTTACACTCTTCCAGGTTATACGAATTTCTTATTGAAAGTTTTCTTATTGCTCCGTAAATTCGGACTACGCTTTGGTTCTAACAATCTCAAGACCGTTCTCAACTATTTGTAAACCACTGTCTTATTGAAAGTTTACTATTAGTCATGCGAGACCACGCTAACACCTGTATTCCTTTTCAGCATGCCCATCTTAACAGCCGTCGTCCGAGCGAGCCTTGTTGAAATTTCCATTTGTAAAAATAATGCAGTCCATAAACAACTTACCTAACATCATTTCATATCAAGTTTTTGTTAGAGACGTTTTTTTCAATCGCTATTAGACACATGTTAACTGAGAGCAATGGGTGGCAAAGACTGCTCTAACTCCCTTGAGAATTTACGTCGCTATACTCTTCTAAGATGATTTCATACAGCAGAATTTCTTCTGCATTGTCGCACTGCCGTTCCTATTGGTGTAATGTTAAGTTTCTGCTAAATACAATGCGTTCAGCAGTTTCAGCTCTGTGCCGTTATTGAAAGTATGTTTTCATGATGTCATTCAACGAGTTGAAGCAAGTTCTGTTGTTTATCGACAGTATTACACTTTTTATCTTCTGGTACGTTTCCATTTGTGTTACTCTGAAAGGGTTATGGTATGATTCTTGCTAAGTCCCAAACTATCTCAAGTCGATCGTTTAATGAGTCATGTACTCATTCGCAGTCTACAGATTTCCACTGTGAAGATCTTTTGCATTGTCGTAATGTTCTCAACAAGTTTTGATTCGGGCTCGTCTATTTCGGTCATCGCTACCCCTCTTACTCATGGAATATCATTTAATCATATCTTGAGACACTTCCCACAACCCCGCAAGTTTACACTTCCAAACAACAGCATATTTATTTTTCAAAAAGTATACTTTGACATGCTTGACTGAGCTACTCATTACATTTGCCAGCATTTTCTTTTTCTCTCTCAACAAGAGCATAGAAACGATTTGGGCAGTAATATGGACGCACTTCTCTACGGTAATTATTAAGTACGATGTGGTGTTCACTTCTGAAAATACTAGATTGAAAAGGTAGACAAACGTAATTACTCAATGTTCGCACATCACTCCCACGAACCCCTCGGCGCACAGACGCTGTAATCTGTCTACACAAGCCGTCAATCACGTTGCTCCATTAAGGCACGGGTCACTGAGGCCTTCACTCTCACCTGGTATGTGAGCACGGAGAAAAGAAATCAAAATCACCAGTTTTAACGGGTACACGTCATATAGATGCGAAGACCATCAGATGGAAGTACGAACCAGGGTGTTTTTCACATGGGGAGGCCAGAGGCGGGCGATATTACTCTATGGAATAGATCATTGTTCTCTACAGGACTAAGGAGCGACGATTACAGTTAATTTACAATAAATACCAATAATTAATATTTCTATTATTCTAATTTTTCAATATTTCATGTCAACAAGGCAACACCGGGAGCTTGTTACCTTGTGGAATTCCATTATCGGAAAAGGATCTCATTCACTTGATCGGCGATATAAATATGACACGGGCAATATATCCTACTTTACCCCTCGCGTCTATTTCGAAATAATATACCACAGTACTGTAGACAAAGAATCGTTCCAGAGTTCCAGCTGTTCTGTTAGGCAGGACCGACAGTTCATCTGTACAATCGTTCGGTTTTCCAGTAAACAAGCTCTGTAGGAAGGTGACGGCAGATTTAAAGGCATCGTTTAACAATGTTTCATTTATCGAAATGATGAATGAAGATGAATGAGTTTTATTTTGCTACAACAAAACCATGTAACAATAACGTTTACAATATTTATAAGTTGTAAAAAGTTATGTAAAAAATATATGCGTAATTTATAGGTAATAAATACTGGTATTTTTGTTTACATCTTTTGCTTACATTATATATATACTATCATATATATATATATCGCGAGGTATGTATGGTAAGAATTTTATTTCCACTTCAACCCGACTTCAAATAACCCCAAGTTTGTTTTATACTTTGTATCATTCTTGTGCATATCGAAGATTGATAAAAAACTGGTGTATGGCGTTCGCGTTTTTTTTTCTATTAATCCAATGTTTCTAATAAATCAGTTGAATACATACGATCTCGTTAGGATTAAGCTCCGTTCCGTCACTCCAGGTAAAGATGCCTTCTTCCGGAGTCTTTATCCAATCCAAAAGTAGATAAAGACCACGCACACTGTGCCCAAACTCAGTCAACGAAATCCATGGATAAAATGCCAATGATGGAACATCGTGCAGTTTACTCTACCAGTGAAATTTCCAAGACCGCATCGATACTCTCTCAAAAGTGTGTGTTTGTGATTTGTTGTTGTGTGTGTTTGTAGTGTGTATGCTGTGTGTGTGTGTTGTGTGATGTAAAGTAGTCAATAGTCCACCGATATATATATGACTGCCATTTATTTCAACAATTACTAGAAACACACCACACACACACACACCCACACGCCACACACGACACACAACACCACACCACACACAACACCACACACACACACCACACACCACCACACACCACACACACCACCACACACACCCGCCACACCGACACCCACACCACACACAAACAACACAATCCCTCTGCTACATAAACAATTTATGTGACCATGTAATTGTCTGAGAGCGTTAAACAAGTGTAATACTGGCACTTTCGCATGTCGTAATAATTTTTATTGTCGGAAATAACATGGTAACATGTATAAGCCAGATTTACGAAAGCAAATGTAATGGATTTCTATGGTATATGTTATATCAACACACAATGAAAAGAGGTGTGATTCCCGTCGAAATAGTTACAAGTACTGAGTTCAAGCATGTACATTTTCCGCCACGTCATTCTTATATAAACTATACAATTTCTGTGATTGTCGGTAACGAGTTTATAATCGATGGATTGCATTTATGATGAGATGTTTAGCCATGGAGAATAAAATAATGTGGCAAATGACTGGTACGAATTTACTGGGAAAGGCATACGCGTACGGGGGGGGCCGAGTGTTTGGGGTGTTCAAACACCCCCCCCTTTTGCCAAAGGGGGTGTTAACCCCCAACACCACTTCTTTTTTTTCCGGAAACACCCCTTTTTCTGAAAACCCTCTTTTTTTTTGTGTAAAAGAGGGTGTTTTGAATTTTGGACCTATAGGATGAGGATGGAAGAAAAAATTCCTATCTCCCCCCCCCCCCGCTGAGCGAGTTTTCGGCGGCTGGCGGACCGCGAAAAATACGACTCTAGGATTTGGCTGGCGGATGAACACCCCCTTGGTAAATTCTTGCGTAAGCGTACTGGTAAAGGATCTATAAACAGTCTTTTGTGTCACTATCAAACAAATCTGGGTCAAGAATATTTAGGTTTGGATCTTTTGGGGCGCGATCCCAATACAAGTATAGTACGTTGATTATTCCGTGTTTTGGCCATGGCAAGTTCCGCGCGAAGCGCACGAACAGATTTGTCTCGTCCATCGAAATTGTTAGGCGGCTGTCCGCTGAAAATAACATTTGTGCTGATAACTGTGCATCCGCAATGGACACGGACATTTGTATCTGCAATTCAAATTATTAAAATAATCTATAAATGGTGCATATTTCAGTATTCCATCTAAATAAAGACGCACATGTACACAGACGATTTCAAGGCAGGCAAGACTAAATATCATTCATACCACACGTCTACCAAAATGCCATTTGCTGTAGGTATTTTGCTTCGCAGTTTTAATTTACAATCTGTATTTTATTGTTTTTAATACTGATAACGGCAGACTCTCAAGACGCTAAGAGCATACCTTGATGCATTTTTGCATAATATTCCATAGAATCATTGTGAAATTGTTTACGTTTTGGGAAGTATAGTGGGAAAATAGAAGAAGGATAAAAAGAAAGAGATAAAGTTTATTCTGCTCTTATGGACCGCAAAATACTGTAAATTATAAACGTTTTATAAAAAAATTCTGTAAGCTTATAAACACTTACACGTTATCTGGAAATCAAAAACACAGTATTAAGTGTTAGGTGTTAAAAAACCAACACTTCTCGTTGTATCAACTTAAGTGTTATATCTTCACAAAATGTTTGCTGATCGCGTTTATTGATGTTAAACACTCTAAACATTTAACGTAACCAAGTGTTTATGAAGTTCCAGAAATGAATCAGGAAGTTTGATATTCATCCAGTGCGTCCCGAAAAAAGAGAACCCTATAACAAAGGCCTATTGTGCGGAAAGTGGGATGTATGATGTAGAAATAAGTTACCGCATAAACTTTACTTATGCCTATTCAAATGATACACGAAGCAACCTGTTGCACTCACGCATTCTGATACCGGATGATTTAAAGATTTAAAGGTGAAAAACAATTGTGACGCTTTTTGGTTTTGGGAACACAGTGCCAGAAGCAGCTGTCTACTCATTTCTTCATGGAGTACAGTGTGAAAGCTATTAAGCGTAACAAATGGTTTTTTCCTTTAAATTTTTAAAGTCATGATCACAGATACTACATGAATAAGTTGCTTCATGTATATTAGAAGAGTGTACGTTCAAGTTTATTGAACTTTATTTTTTGGCAATTATACCCTGCATTGGCTTTCGCACAATAAGCTCTTTGTTTCAGGGTTCGTGTTTTTCTGCGGGGGCTGTATAGGTATATACAGACTTCGAAATAAAAGTGTTCATTGATTTCCAGATAACGTGTTCGAGTATTTATAAGATGTGTTCAGACGAATTGTTTTATAAAAGGATTTTCTAGATTACGAGTGTAGAAGCAAATTAATACGAAATAACACATTAAACAAATAAAAGCAATACCATTTCTATTCGATAAATCAGTGATTCTATTTGAGAGCAGAAGACGATCTTCAGAACTCCTTCTCGTAGTTTGATGACACTTCGCTCCTGTACCCGTAGGCATCGTTGGCTCACAGTAGCCAGTTCCTTGTTCAATATCAAATAAATTAGAAAGAAAACATTTTTTATTTTTTGGACAATCCTAAGAACTTCATCCCAACAAAAATATAATTGTAGAAATCGGAAATCATGTTGAAATAAATTAATACCCTCAACAAAAAATAACAGCAGTGCTTATTGCTTAAAAATCACTATTTTTTCATGTATAAGTAAGTTCACTATGATATACCGAGGCACTATAAGATTATGGAAATTACTTATTCGAAAATATTGTACTTAAAACTCCCCTTAAAGCATGTAAGTAACAATTGTTTCCCGGTTTAAAGAATCTGAGCTATATGATTCCCAATAGATATCAGTGTCTCTCATGAATTATAAAATAAGAGTGCGCTCAAATGTGCAGTTCAAACGATCATTTATTTGAAAAGTGAAAATCTTTTGAGGGCACCAATTCCAGTTCTTTCTGTAGATGCTGCGTGCGGAATTTCATTAGATGAAATAATACATTTTATGAATTTCAACTGTTTAATTGTACATTTTTAACGAATGAACAGCTTAATATGTCTAAGTTTTGTGTCTTTGTGGTGTTTATTTGTCCATCAAACACTGTTACTAATTATGTCAAGATAGTGCAAAAAGTGAAGTCATAATCCTCAATAACGCACTGCTGCCAATTTGATGTCGGCAATAAAAATGAACGCCACTTTCATTATGATTCAATATCTTATTCTTGTTTAAGATTATTTTTTACTTATTCTTTATTGCTACCATGTTGAATCAAAATCTCAACAAGAATTCATTCCCCATTTGATGGATTTAATCTCCGATGTGGTTTACCTGATTTGGAAATATAATGAAATTAGATAGATGTCACGGTGCGGTTGCTACGTAATGACAACTAAGTCACATTGACTTTACTTTAGCGGGAGCTGAGGCGATCGTCCCTGACAAACTTTTTAAACTATAAAAAAAGTCTGTGCATAATAAAGGAAAATGACTTTATTTATGAAACCATAGTATTTGATATCAGCAGTGCCGATACCCGACACGTTGTACATGATAAAAATTGTCTCTAGAATTTAATGACTTGAAGACGGTTTCACATATTTAGAATATCATATATATTTGTAATGATAATGTATTTGTTATTGATTATCGTTGCGAAACGGACATAAATATGTATCAAATTATTTGTTAGAAAATATTTTTGGCAAGCCGTAGATGTGAAAATTGAGCAATGCTTTTGATTTTAATACATAATATGTGTTTTGTTTTTTTGTTTGTGAATATCAATTCTTGGTTCTGAATTATACTATTTTCATTGAATTTTATACGTGTGAAATATTGATGAGTCTAATTATTATTATTGTTCTTTTTTCTTGTTATTCATTCGTCGTAATGAAACTACAGGAAAAACAAAACCATTTGTATAAAAAAAAAAACAAAATGAAATTGATGTATATACTCTGGCACTATGGTATTGTTGCAAACACATTATCATTCATTTTGATTAATTCCAATAAAATCATAACTGGAGCTTCGGTCTAAATTTCAAAGTTAACTTGTTTCCATTTTTGTGCAATTTAATGTGAATTTTTTTAATTTAATGTGGATCGATATAGGATTACAACACCACATAAGTTTTTTGTGTGTGTTTTGAAATCACAAGAACGCCATTTTATGATCATTATGCATATATAATCAATATTCAAATGTGATATTTATACAAAATAAACCATCCATTTAGTAATACAATGTGTTGAATTTACTCGCGTGAACGTGACAATTTCCAAATAATTTCCAGAAGAAACAAAAGGGTAAAATTTGGCTTTTATGCCGTATCATTTTCCTAAATACGGACACCAAAAAGGAAACTATTGGCTAAAAACATGGCATTAATTTTAACTTGGAATGGATTCTGCGTGGTTCGTGGTTATCCATTAGCACATCCTCGGTCACATCACGTTAACTATTGTGGCAGCTTGCATGTACTACAAGATTCAGGTAACCATCAATAATTTGTTTTCATTTGGGACAAGCGTTATACTAGATTATACTTTTGGAAAAGCTGGTCAAAAAATTCGTACGAATTTAGTTATCTGCGAGCTTTAAGTGCTGAAACAGACGTGGAGGAAAAAAATTATTCGAAATTTTCGAAGTGATCAAAATTATATCCTTTCCGGTTTGTGTTTCACGTTTTTCTTTTGATGAACAATAATGCCAATGATTTTGGGAACTGTTGTGCTGTTTCTGCAAGATCCACGTATCCAGTTAACTGAATTCCCCCCTTTTAATCAGGCTAATTAGGCGTACGTTTAATCTAATGCTAATTATACTATCTAATCTAATTTAATCGAATTACATTATGATATGAAATAACACAATGAAATTATGCTAACTTGTACTCATTGCTTTGTCTTATACATGCGTAAGTCGGCTTATGTAAAGTAAATGAATTTCATTGTATATTATATCTTTATCATGTATTTATTAAGAATAGTTTGGATATGGAAAATAACCAAATGAACAAATGAAAAAAAAATACTGGAAAAGCTTACGATAATATGACTCATTCAGTGTGCTCCATCCGCCATCTCGTATCTCCTTCTCGTCGCGTGGTGCTTGATAAATCAATCCAAGCACGCGTTGTTGAGTTATCAACTGGAGCAGTGCCGTGAGAAACGATGTTTGATAGAAGGAGGAATGAATATCCTTACACTGATAGGATTAGTCCAAATAATCTGATGTGTTGACGTAATAATATCTGTTTCATTATTGATTTTTATTTCACTTTCTGATTCCTTAAATTGATTACCAGGCCGCTTCGCGTCAGATGAAGAGAGAGGACACTTGACCCCCCCCCGTGAAAATGTGATCATAGTACAAAGGATGACCATATTGATACATTTTGTGTAATAATTTCTGCCATTCGTTTTTAACTGCCAAATAATTTGGCCTTATTATGGCACTGCATAGAGGGTGTCCCTAATCACTAAGGGTGGGAATTAACTCGTGATATTAAGCAAAGATGCAAGCATTTATATCAATTCTATTAATTTCAATTAAGTGTCTGTCGCGATAATAAGCCCTTATCGTTACCACGTATTTGGAAAGTGGAACAGCCCCTGTACATCTCTATCCACTAAATCCAATTTGATCACTGCATAAAAGGTTGAAGTTAAGGCGCGGTCCGCGTTCGGTAATCCATGTAGTTTATTTACCTTAACGTTTGCCCCTATTGCAAGGCAAGTGCGTAACACTAAAATCTTGCTACGTAGTGTAGATTCAGTGGTGGCGTAACAACAATCGGGAGCTGGAACAGAATAGCCGTTGAAGGCTTAGTTGCCTTTCTTCGGGTGAATACGTGTGCTAGGGAATTGACACAATTTGTAGCGCGCATCGTTTCCGAAGTATACAGGGCCATCCTTTCGAATATTACCCGGAGTCTGGGCAGGTCCCAAGCCCACGACTTGCGACTTACGGGTCCTTTAACTCCACACAGGTTTCGTTGTTTTTTTGGTCGTGGCAGCAGCCCTAACCGATGACACCGTAGCACCAGCATACAAAATGAATCAAGCAGCTGGGATACATAGAATACCCGCCAAAATAATGCAGCCTTGAGGAATCGTGATAAACGAAGGATCCATAAACGAGGATTAGATGATTGTCAGTTGACTTTGTAGTCTCCGCGAAGACCATTCTCCTGCAAAAAAGAAGAAGAAACATTGTTTTTCTCAGCACCAGCAATTTTTATGAATATTTCAATGTTATTTCTATCATGATGATTGTTTGTTCTATTCGCATATTAGCATGTACGAGGTGAGGGCCCGTAGGCAACGATATACATGTAGTAACTATTCTTGTTAATTAAATTTCGTGAAACATGGCAATATATACTTGTGGTTGCACTGCAATGATTTTGGAGTTGCAATGGGCCGAAAGGCCCAAAGTCGGCATGGTTAGATGATATTCAAAATGCATTTTGCTAAACGCGGTAACTCGCCACGGATATTATTTTAGGCTACGCTACTAGTTTGAGCATAGTGCTTTGTCAATTGCCAACCCGCATCTTTTATTACTATGTTGGAATCGTGTCTACTCGCATATTCCAAAGAGATAGCGTGGGGGGTGGTCTTTGAAAATAATGCAACAGTTTCATTTAGTTTGTAGATAAAATTATTAGGATTGGCAACTGTATGATTCTGTAAGTTGCAATTCGATTATTAATGTATGGGGATTATATTTTTCGAATATCCCTATCACCTAAAGCACTATTATGATTAATGTCGCTTAACGTTGGCAGGTTGGCGTAAGTGTCGCGTCTGGTCTGGATGATGGGCGGTATAAACGTGAGATAAAACTCTTAAAGGCCATGTCAGTGATAGGATAAACGCCTCTATTGACCAAAATCATAAAAAAGGGGTGGACTAATAACACCATACTGCAACGGCAACAGCCATGAAGTGTGAAAAATCAAGCATTGTTTTGCTCCACATTCTGTAATCTATGCCTGGAACAGTCCCGTGTGGTGAATTTGTGGCTGTATTCGCAAGGATAAGTTGAATATCTCTTTGCGGTTGAGTTTGATCGCTTGAGCAGTGGGCCTTTAAAGGAAGGTTCACCCTGCGCGTCAGTTGGGTTGTTAATAAAGAGAAAAATTAGCAGAAAGCATAATTATCACGCTTTTTCATTTGATCTATCCTGTATGTTAGATCAGAACTGCTGATTATAATTTTAACAACATGGAACGCAGGTTTCGAACCGTCGTCTACAGCTATCCAGGCTGCGACAATACCGACCAGGCGCATCACTGGTTACCGCATTGGCACAACGAACAGGAACAAAGTTACCGAAGGATCAGAGTTCTGACATGTTATTATAAATAGTGCAAGGTGACATTTTTTATATGATTATCAAATGAAAGGGATTATTCAATGAGTGAGAAAATGCTGATGTAAATAGATTTTTCATTTGCTCTCTCTGTATTTAGATCGCAACTGTCTGATCTATAATTTTTAACAAACATGTCTGACAGTGTTTGTGTGAAAGGCCCTTTAGTTTTTAGTTTCGTGGTAAGAAGGTGTGGCATAAATTGAAGATAAACAGATAAACGGTCATTTTTTAAAAACAGACTTTCCATTTTCAACCTCCAACCCCTTTTTCTTGAAGTAGTTCTGCAGCTATCAGGTAATCGCATTTTAAGTTGTTTCCAGCTGCAACCACATAAAAAAGAAGCTTTGAAATGCAAATATCGGGTCAATGTGTGTTTATTAAAGTGGCAGTGCAGTTACATGCTGAAATCATGGTTAGAAATGTTCAGCATCGAATGAGTTGCTAGATTCAATCAGAAACAGGAGTGTATTCAGGGTTTCTTTTTTCTGTTGGGTCGTGATCATATTTTTTTGAACATATTTGCAGCATTGTGCAAATGCAACAATGAAATACAGCATAGATGTGGAAAAGTCGCTCGCGAAAAAAAGAGTCTTTGGAAAATGTGGCTTTGAACATTTTTTATTTGGAGGGGAGGGTCTGTACAACCGTCCAGAACCCCCTAGATGCACCCATGGTAAAGTCATCAGTCATAACATTGTTCTTTTGCGTCATTCAGTTTCTTACTTTGTAGCTTCCAGGTACCGAATTTTGTAGGAGAGCATTCCAATATCGGGATCCGCGCCATATGCTACACCATAAAATCTATTCATTTGACTCATTCCAATAATGAGTTTTAAAAATACTTCCGCAAATTCTCTTAATAATGGTACGTTTATTATAATTATATCAGGATTTTGTTGTTTTATTTTATGCTTTTGTGTCCTGTTGTGTTTGTTTGCTTTGTAGTTGTTGTTGTTGTGTATAATTATCGCGTATTTTTAGTTGATTCTCAAATGACTATTATTTTGACCCGTGTAACAGCAGTGTATGTAGCACACGTGAAGATTGGCTATCTATCGTTTGTTTAATCTGGTTATGCTTTTTGTAATTGTTGTTCACGCATGTATCTGTTTTATACGGAAATAATATAATCAATACAATAGATACCAATTTACTTCGTTTGATGTTGTGATGGCTCTATACACATCAAGCCCCCCCGGGGGGGGGGGGTTTGCGTATGTTAGGTGCTGCAACAGCATATTGTCTTACGTGTTTGCAATGAGTAATCCTGAGAATACAAAATATGTGAAATTTTGTGCGGCATTAATTGCCAATGACATCATACCATTTGGCAAATGCTAGTGAATTTCATCGCAACATTTCCATTTAAATAACCCCAAACTCCTTTAGCCATAAGTCAATTCGGCATAAGTACGGACACCCGATATTGTGAATTCGCTCCCACCGCATATAAAACCAATGCACATCTCCTAAGGAAAACACCAAAAAAATACTTTTTATCCACAATACAGATACGGTACAGTAAGCATATTAACATTATATGTTTCTACAGAGTTCACAAGTGGTACTTTCCAAATACAAATAATATACCCAGTTATTGACATTTACTATTTTCAATAAAATGCTTACATAGCTTCATGTCCCAAGTATGTGTCTTGTCGCCGACAAGATTTTTGATGAAGCTTGTATATTTCATAATTAACCTTTTGATACTTGTTTGGTCATACTCCATAGCTTTGGCAATATGCGGCGCACTTTGCGTGAATTTGTGAAGCCATTAAATAAGATAGATATACATGTTTTTTATGTGCTTATTCGCTTGATGATACACAATAGTAACTTAATTCCAAACTCACTCTGTAAATTTCATCTAACTTCATCCTTGGATACGAATACCGCCTTCTATCAAGACAGAAATAACACAGGACAAGAATTCGCAAAGAACATGAAAAGAAACAACACACGCAACACACACAGCCACAAACAGCTGTGCACAGACACAGACACAGACACACACATAACACATACACACAGACATTCACACACACATACACATATACACATGACGGTAAACAAACACACACACACACACACACACACACACACACACACACACACACGTACACATACCATAAACATAACACAACACGCACACACCAAACACAACACATCCTACCACATAAACATACGCACACACACAACAACACACATCACATGCACATACACAAATTCACACACAACACACGACACACACACACACACAGCACACACACACACACACACACACATACATCACATACACATACACATACACATACACATACACGCACGCACACACACATACATCACATACCCACACATACCATATGCACACATTCACAAAGCACACACACACATACACATACACAGAATTCACACACACATACAACATCACATACACGCAACGCACAAACACATACACATACACACATAATCGATAAATACACACCACACACACCACACACATACACACACACAGAAGCACACACCACACACACACACACACACACACACACACACAACACTCCACACACACACACCCACACACACACACCACACAACACACCACACACACACACACACACACACATACAACACGTATAATCGGATCTCATTTCAATCAAATATTGGAAGGTGTAACGCCGGAGTTGACGGCACAAAATTGTCTCCAACCTAACAACTGAATTGTACGAGCAGAAAATTCGGGATTAGAATACAAAGGGATTTAGAATGGATAAAATGATCCAAGAAATAAAAACACAAAGATCATAGCACAGAACTGCGATACGGGTGTGTCATAATGAGAAATGTACGCAAAAATAATGCAGGGTAGACTCCTATACATTTTGCTCTACTACATGCCCCTCTAGTATTAGGGAACTATAAAACATACAACAAAGAAGGCCGACAGACCCCCCCTAATCTCCCTCTTTGAAAAAAAAAAGAATGTGGATTGGTCATGCTTCCACAACCGGAAAAACAGGACCTGGTGATTTAACCGGACAATTTGTGTGAATGTTTAAAAAATATCATCGTGGTTGCTGAGAATGGCACAACAAGATGGCCTGAATATCTAACCGCAAATTTAATGAAATGTAGATATTAAAAATGTTTTTAACTATTGCATTTCATTTAAATTTGCGTGGTAGACTACTGTATTGTCAAGCAATCTGTTGTACCATTTCTCAAGTAACCCACGGAAAATGTGGTATCATATTCATCATTTATTCATTCTATGACATTTCGGGTATATCAAATTTAACTGTGTTTTACTACAACATACGTCAAAATATTATGGTTTTATTTTCATGAATATCAAAGGTGGTGAAAATTGCATCTTATTGCTCCAAGAATCCCGCAGTCAGTGGGTCCATATCCGTCTTTATGGCCTTGTCGAAAATCTGAATTGTAGTGCATTTTAAACAAACCCATCGAGCATTTATTGTGGAGTAAAAGAGAATAATAGGTGTTAATTTTATGATATGGCCAAAGAGAGTAGGGATTGTATGGTTATATTTTGTGTCATAATAATATTTCACATTTATCTGGTTGTTTTAAGTTATTCAATTGAATAGTTCTTGTCCCTGCGCAGTTGGCTAACCATCCATGCAAAATGTGGGACTTGTCATGAATATAAACCGAAGTAAATATCTGATGGAATATAACTCATTTACGCAATTAGTTCTGTTTTACTTTGTTTTCTATTGTTTCCGCTCCAAACTATCTTTTTAAATCCCTAAAATCATGGAAATTGGTTATGCCATTTATAACTTATAATTAATAGTTTTTTAATTTAGTAAACATGGCAAAGTGAGATGTTTGGTCTTATCTAAAAATTATTGTAATTTTGTCTTGTAAATTTTTAATTATATTTCATATGTAGTTAATGCCCTCGCTACTGTGTTTTCCATGTGTCGTCCTGGCTTTTCTTCTATTTCTCTATATTGTGTTCCTTTGTTTGATTTGTATGTTTAATAAAGTGATGAATTATATAATTGTTTTCATGTGTTTGTGAAGTTTGTGTGTGTATA
>JZLH01S0230794.1:53779-73412 GCA_001188425.1 Eucidaris tribuloides
AAGATTCGGTCTGGAACTAACTAAATTTCCTAAATTGTATTGCTAGATAGACAAGTACTCTGGGCAAACCATAGTTTGCTTTAAGGTACGTCTTCTACTCCGTCTACGGACGACCGATGATGGTGATTGGTTCATGCTCACATTCTTACTGATGAAATACCAAAATATACTGAAGTCGGAGTCTCTGTGCTTTTTCATTTAGTAAGAAACAAACAGAAATGATACAGCGATCCATGGGTATCATGGGGCCTGTGACGTCAAAAGAAACGCTCCTTACCACGCTCCGTGCTCTGTCACACACTGTACTGTTTTTTTTTTTTTTTTCTTTTTTTCTAACGGTAGGACTATCCGCCGTCAATATCGTCAGAACAAGGACGACTAGAGAACTTTTGATAAAGTTGAATTTCGCTGTATATTCGCTAAACTTGTCGTTAGCTGACGCTATATATGGCGTGAGCATTCGTAATATGTCTAATCTTCAATTCCGAGGGTGGACCGTCTTTTTGGACGAACAGTGGGCGATTACGAAACAAACACCCAAAAGTGTGGATCGTTTCAAATCACGAATCACTCGACGAATAAATATCGTGCTGATCAGCACCGTTGCCGCACGCTCAATTTTAGAACATGTTAAAATAATCAGCGTTTCCAACGAATACGACGACACTGAAAGAACAGCTAACGAATACAACGCATATCAAGCCGTGACACTACACGACTGAAAACGTACAATTGAACGTGCAGCCACATTTTCGAACACGTTTAGCACACGTTGGCGCTAAACGCTGATATTTGACTGGTCAAATGTTTAGAACGTCCGTTCTTGATAAACTGTTGGTTATTCATCAATACGATACGAATTTATATAAACACCAAATCCGCAACATTTTCAAAAGATTTAAAAGAAAGTACTAAGAATATGTAACTTTCTCTATACCGAGTTCTCTCTCTCACCATGATTTTTTTTTCGCGTTTAAACACATATTGAACATCAATCCATTACTTAATTATAAAAATATATATTACCTTTGGTACAATTATATAACGTTGTTCCAATTAACATTTTCTGTGGTCTCCCTATATTTTTCATTGATATTTTTGCTTTCACTATTATATTTTGTTTTCACTTATTGTATTATATCGATCGAGAAACAAATACATTGAACGAAGTGAACTACTTTTTGATGTCTGAATTATACACGATAATGGGACTCTTATTGACCAGTCAAGGCATGTCGCATGCAAGGTCTAGGCAGTGGGCTACTCATACGTCGGACGATTTCGTGGTCAATTCGTTGTGTTACGCACGGCATCCGTTTGATAGGCGCCTGCCACACGCGCTATAATTCGTCACGTGGGACGCTAGATATACGATCACCATTTTTGTTCCTCATTTTCGTTGCCATTCGTTCTTTATACGCGTTTTAGCCCGGAATTTGAACATACATGAGCGTTGTTTTGGACTTTGCATTTGCGTACGAAAAACATGTACGTTGGACACACGTTGGCTTCTAAACGCTATAGTTGTGACAGGCCTTTAACAAGATGAAGTGTGCAACACTCAATTTTCTTTTAAGGTGGAGTATTGAAGACAATCACACATAACACACACACAACACAACACACACACACACCACACACCACACACCACACACACACACACACACACACACACACACACACACATATACACACACAAACTTCACAAACACATGAAAACAATTATATAATTCATCACTTTATTAAACATACAAATCAAACAAAGGAACACAATATAGAGAAATAGAAGAAAAGCCAGGACGACACATGGAAAACACAGTAGCGAGGGCATTAACTACATATGAAATATAATTAAAAATTTACAAGACAAAATTACAATAATTTTTAGATAAGACCAAACATCTCACTTTGCCATGTTTACTAAATTAAAAAACTATTAATTATAAGTTATAAATGGCATAACCAATTTCCATGATTTTAGGGATTTAAAAAGATAGTTTGGAGCGGAAACAATAGAAAACAAAGTAAAACAGAACTAATTGCGTAAATGAGTTATATTCCATCAGATATTTACTTCGGTTTATATTCATGACAAGTCCCACATTTTGCATGGATGGTTAGCCAACTGCGCAGGGACAAGAACTATTCAATTGAATAACTTAAAACAACCAGATAAATGTGAAATATTATTATGACACAAAATATAACCATACAATCCCTACTCTCTTTGGCCATATCATAAAATTAACACCTATTATTCTCTTTTACTCCACAATAAATGCTCGATGGGTTTGTTTAAAATGCACTACAATTCAGATTTTCGACAAGGCCATAAAGACGGATATGGACCCACTGACTGCGGGATTCTTGGAGCAATAAGATGCAATTTTCACCACCTTTGATATTCATGAAAATAAAACCATAATATTTTGACGTATGTTGTAGTAAAACACAGTTAAATTTGATATACCCGAAATGTCATAGAATGAATAAATGATGAATATGATACCACATTTTCCGTGGGTTACTTGAGAAATGGTACAACAGATTGCTTGACAATACAGTAGTCTACCACGCAAATTTAAATGAAATGCAATAGTTAAAAACATTTTTAATATCTACATTTCATTAAATTTGCGGTTAGATATTCAGGCCATCTTGTTGTGCCATTCTCAGCAACCACGATGATATTTTTTAAACATTCACACAAATTGTCCGGTTAAATCACCAGGTCCTGTTTTTCCGGTTGTGGAAGCATGACCAATCCACATTCTTTTTTTTTTCAAAGAGGGAGATTAGGGGGGGTCTGTCGGCCTTCTTTGTTGTATGTTTTATAGTTCCCTAATACTAGAGGGGCATGTAGTAGAGCAAAATGTATAGGAGTCTACCCTGCATTATTTTTGCGTACATTTCTCATTATGACACACCCGTATCGCAGTTCTGTGCTATGATCTTTGTGTTTTTATTTCTTGGATCATTTTATCCATTCTAAATCCCTTTGTATTCTAATCCCGAATTTTCTGCTCGTACAATTCAGTTGTTAGGTTGGAGACAATTTTGTGCCGTCAACTCCGGCGTTACACCTTCCAATATTTGATTGAAATGAGATCCGATTATACGTGTTGTATGTGTGTGTGTGTGTGTGTGTGTGGTGTGTTGTGTGGTGTGTGTGTGTGGGTGTGTGTGTGTGGAGTGTTGTGTGTGTGTGTGTGTGTGTGTGTGTGTGTGGTGTGTGCTTCTGTGTGTGTGTATGTGTGTGGTGTGTGTGGTGTGTATTTATCGATTATGTGTGTATGTGTATGTGTTTGTGCGTTGCGTGTATGTGATGTTGTATGTGTGTGTGAATTCTGTGTATGTGTATGTGTGTGTGTGCTTTGTGAATGTGTGCATATGGTATGTGTGGGTATGTGATGTATGTGTGTGTGCGTGCGTGTATGTGTATGTGTATGTGTATGTGTATGTGATGTATGTGTGTGTGTGTGTGTGTGTGTGCTGTGTGTGTGTGTGTGTCGTGTGTTGTGTGTGAATTTGTGTATGTGCATGTGATGTGTGTTGTTGTGTGTGTGCGTATGTTTATGTGGTAGGATGTGTTGTGTTTGGTGTGTGCGTGTTGTGTTATGTTTATGGTATGTGTACGTGTGTGTGTGTGTGTGTGTGTGTGTGTGTGTGTGTGTGTGTGTTTGTTTACCGTCATGTGTATATGTGTATGTGTGTGTGAATGTCTGTGTGTATGTGTTATGTGTGTGTCTGTGTCTGTGTCTGTGCACAGCTGTTTGTGGCTGTGTGTGTTGCGTGTGTTGTTTCTTTTCATGTTCTTTGCGAATTCTTGTCCTGTGTTATTTCTGTCTTGATAGAAGGCGGTATTCGTATCCAAGGATGAAGTTAGATGAAATTTACAGAGTGAGTTTGGAATTAAGTTACTATTGTGTATCATCAAGCGAATAAGCACATAAAAAACATGTATATCTATCTTATTTAATGGCTTCACAAATTCACGCAAAGTGCGCCGCATATTGCCAAAGCTATGGAGTATGACCAAACAAGTATCAAAAGGTTAATTATGAAATATACAAGCTTCATCAAAAATCTTGTCGGCGACAAGACACATACTTGGGACATGAAGCTATGTAAGCATTTTATTGAAAATAGTAAATGTCAATAACTGGGTATATTATTTGTATTTGGAAAGTACCACTTGTGAACTCTGTAGAAACATATAATGTTAATATGCTTACTGTACCGTATCTGTATTGTGGATAAAAAGTATTTTTTTGGTGTTTTCCTTAGGAGATGTGCATTGGTTTTATATGCGGTGGGAGCGAATTCACAATATCGGGTTCCGTTTTATGCCGAATTGACTTATGGCTAAAGAGTTTGGGGTTATTTAAATGGAAATGTTGCATGAAAATTAATCTAGATTTGCCCAAATGGTATGAGTCATGGCAATTAATGCCGCACAAAATTCACATGATTTTGTATTCTCAGGAGTACTCATGCAAACACTGTAAGAAATATGGCTGTTGCAGCAACCCTAACATACGCAAACCCCCCCCCCCCGGGGGGGGGCTTGATTGTGTATAAGCCATCACAACATCAGAACGAAGTAAATTGGTATCTTATTTATTGCATTATATTTTTCCGTATAAAAAATACATGCGTGAACAACATATTACAAAAAGATAACAGATTAAACAAACGGATAGATAGCCAATCTTCACGTGTGCTACATTACACTGTGTTACAGCGGCAGTCAAAATAATAGTACATTTGAAAGTTCAACTAAAATACGGATAATTATACACAACAACAACAACTACAAAGCGCAACAAACACAACAGGACACAAAAGCATAAAATAAAACAACAAATCCTGATTAATATAATAACGTTACATTATTAAGAAGAATTTGGAAGTATTTTTAAAACTCATTATGGAATGAGTCAACAGTTGAATAGATTTTATTGGTGTAGGCATATGCAGCGGATCCCGAGGTATTGGAATCTCTCCTACAAAATTCGGTACCGGATGCTAGCAGAAAAAGAAACTGAATGACGCAAAACGAACAATGTTTGGACTGATGACTTTACATGGGTGCTATCTAGGCGGGTTCTGGAGGGTTGTAAGACCCTCCCCTCAAATAAAAAATGTTCAAAAGGCCACATTTTCCAAAGACTCTTTTTTTCCGAGCGACTTTTCACATTATGCTGTTATTTCATTGTTGCATTGCACAATGCTGCAAATAGTGTTCAAAAACAAATATGATCACGACCCACACAGAAAAAAGAAACCCTGAATAACACTCCTGCTTTTCTGATTTGAATCTAGCAATCCATTCGATCTGAACATTTCTAACCATGATTTCAGATGTAACTGGCCATGCCACTTTAATAAAACACAATTGCATCCGATATTTGCATTATCAAACTTCTTTTTTATGTGGCTTTGCAGCTGCGAAACAACTTAAAATGCGATTACCTGATAGTGCAGAACTACTTCAAGAAAAGGGGTTGAGTTGAAAATGAAAGTCTGTTTTTAAAAAAATGACCGTTTATCTGTTTATCTTCAAGCTTATCCACACCGTCTTACACGAAACTAAAAACTAAAGGGCCTTTTCACACAACACTGTCAGACATGTTTGTTAAAAATTATAGATCAGACAGTTGCCGATCTAAATACAGAGAGAAAGCAAATGAAAAATCTATTTACATCGCATTTTCCAACCTCATTGAATAATCCCTTTCATTTGATAATCATATAAAAAATGTCCACCTTGCACTAGTTATAATAACATGTCAGAACTCTGATCCTTGGTAATTTTGTTCCTTTCTTATGCCAATGCGGTAACCAGTGTGGCCTGGTTGGTATTGTCGCAGCCTCGATAGCTGTAAGACGACGGTTCGAAACCTGCGTTCCATGTTGTTAAATTATAGATCAGCAGTTGCGATCTCAAATATCAGGATAGACAAATGAAAAAGCTGATAATTATGTTTCTCTAATTTTCTGCTTTTATTACAACCAACTGACGCGCAGGGTGAACCTTGCCTTTAAAGCCCACTGTCAAGCGATCAACTAACCGCAAAGAAGATTCAACTTATCCTGAATACACTCACATAATTCACACACACGGATGTTCCAGTGCATATGTACAGAATGTGGAGCAAAACAATGCTTGATTTTTCACACTGTCATGGCTGTTGCCGTTGCAGTATGGTTTTATTAGTCCACCCTTTTTTATGATTTGGTCATAGAGGCGTTTCTATCCTATCACTACAGCTTTAAGAGTGTTTATACTTCACGTTATACCGCCCCATCATCAGACCAGACGCGACACTTTACGCCAACCTGCCAACCTTAAGCGACATTAATCATAATAGTGCCTTTAGGTGAGGATATTCGAATATAAGTATAATCCCCATTACATTAATATAATCGAATTGCAATTACAGAATCATAACAGTTCCAATCTATAATTTTATCTACTAAACTAAATGGAACTCTTGCATTATTTTCAAAACACCCCACGCTATCTCTTTGGGAATATGCAGCTAGACACGTTTCTCAACATAAATAAAAGCATAGCGGTTGGAATTGACAAGACGCACTATGCTCCGAACTATAGACGTAGCCTAACAATAATATCCCGTGGCGATTACCCGTTATTACAGAAATGCATTTTGAATATCATCAACCATGCGACTTTGGACCTTTCGGCCCATTGAACTCCAAAATCATTGGTCATCATCAAGTATATATTGCCATGTTTCACCGAAATTTAATTAAAAACAAAATTATGTTACTCATGTATATCCGTTGTCTTACTGGGCCCTCACTCGTACATGCTAATATGCAGTAAACAACAACAATTATCAATAGAATAACAGAAATATCATAAAAATGTGTGCTCAAGAAAAACAATGTTTCTTTTCTTTTTTGCAGGAAATGGTCCTTCGCGGAACTACAAAGTCATGACATATCATCTATCTCTGTTTATGATCCTTCGTTTATCACGAGTGTCCTCAAGGCTTGCATTATTTTGGCATGGGGTTTCATATGTATCCCAGGCGTGCTTGATTCATTTTGTATGCTGGTGCTACGGTGTCATCGTTAGGGCTGCTGCCACGACAAAAAACAACAAACCATGATGTGTGAGTTAAAAGGACCTAAAGCTCGCAAGTCGTGGCTTTGGACTGGCCCAACTCGGTAATATTCGAAGATTGCCCTTATACTTCGGAAACATGCGCGCTACAAATTGTGTCGCAATTCCCTAGCACACCGTATTTCACCCGAAGAAAGGCAACTATAGCCTCCAACGGCTATTCTGTCGCAGCTCCCCGATTGTGTTACGCACCACTGAATCTACACTACTAGCAAGGATTTTAGTGTTACGCACTGCCTTGCAATAGGGCAAGGTATAAGGTAAATAAACTACATGATTACCGAACGGCCGCTTCCTTTAACTTCAACCTTTTTGATGCAGTGATCAAATTGGATTTATGGTAGAATGTACAGGGCGTTCCACTTTCCAAATACGTGTAACGAAAGGGCTTATTACGCGACAGACACTTAATTGAAAATAATAGAATTGATATAAATGCTTGCATCTTTGTTAATATCACGAGTTAATTCCCACCCTTAAGTGATTAGGGACATCCTCTATGCAGTGCCATAATAAGCCAAATTATTTGGCAGTTAAAAACGAATGAGCAGGCAATATTATTACACAAATGTATCAATATAGTATCCTTGTACTATGATCACATTTTCACGGGGGGGGGGTCAATGTCCTCTCTCATCATCTGACGCGGCGGCCTGGTAATCAATTTAGAAATTCAGAAAGTAAAATAAAACAATAATGATACGATATTATTACGCTCAACACATCAGATATTTAGGACTAATCCTATCAGATTGTAAGGATATTACATTCCTCCTTCTATCAAACAGTCGTTTCTCACGGCACTGCTCCAGCTTGATAACTCAACAACGGCGCTTGGATTGAGTTTATCAAGACCCGCGACGAGAAGGAGATACGAGATGGGCGGATGGAGCACACTTGAATGAGTCATATTATACGTAAGCTTTTCCAGTATTTTTTTTTTCATTTCTGTTCATTTGGTTATTTTCCATATCCAAACATTCTTAATAAATACATGATAACAGATATAATAATACAAAGTAAATTCCATTTACTTTACATAAGCCGACTTACGCATGTATAAGACAAAGCAATGAGTACAAAGTTATGCATATATTTCATTGTGTATTTCATCTTATCATAATGTAATTGCGATTAAATTAAGATTAGATAGTATTAGATTAGATTAGATTAACGTACCTAATTATGCCTGATTAAAGGGGGAATTTCAGTTATAACTGGATAGCGTGGATCTTGCAGAACACAGCACAAGTTCCCAAATCATTGGCAGTATTGTCGTCATCAAAAGAAAAAGTGAAAACACAAACACGAAAGCGATAAATTTTTGAATCACTTCGAAAAATTTCGAATAATTTTTTCCTCCACGTTCTGTTTCACACTAAGCTCCGAGATAACTAAACATTCGTACGAATTTTTGACCAGCTTTTTCAAATTAATCTAGTATAACGCTTTGCCCGAAATGCAAACAAATTATTGATGTTACCTGAATCTTGAGTACATGCAAGCATGCACAATATTACGTGTATGGACGCGACGGTATGTGCTAATGGATAACCACGAACACGCAAATCCGATTCCAAGTTAAAATTAATGCCTATTTTTTAGCAAGTATGTTTCCTTTGTGGTGTCCTATTTTAGAAAATGATGACGGCATAAAAGCAAATTTTACCCTTTTGTCTTCTCTGGAAAATTATTTGAAATTTGTCACGTATCACGCGAGTAAAATTCAACACATTGTTATTACTAAATGGTTGATGGTTTATTTTGTATAAAATCACATTGAATATTGATATATATTGCATAAGATCATAAAATGGCGTTCTGGTGATTTCAAAACACACACAAAAAACTTATGTGGTAGTTGTAATGCCTATATCATCCACATTAAATTAAAAAATTCACATTAAAAGTCACAGAAATGGAAACAGAGCTTAACTTTGTAAATGTATACCGAAGCTCCAGTTATGATTTGATTGGAATTGTAATCAAATCATGATATATTGTTTGTCAACCAATACCATAGTGCCCAGAGTATATACATCAATTCATTTTGTTTTTTTTTTTATACAAATGGTTTTTGTTTTTCCCTGTGTTTCATTACGACACAGTGAATAACAAGGAAAAAAACAATAATAATAATTATGACTCATCAATATTTCCACGTATAAATTCAATGAAAATAGTATAATTCAAACCAAGAATTGCTATGTCACAAACAAAAAAACAAAACACAATTACTGTATTAAAATTCAGAAGCAATTTGCTCAGATTTCAGCATCTAACGGCCTGCAAAAATATTTTCTAACATAATTAATTTGATACATATTTTATGTTTCGCAAGATGAATCAACTAACAAATACATTATGATTACAATATATATCGATTTACTAAATATGTGAAACCGTCTTCAAGTCATTAAATTCTGAGACAATTTTACATGTTACAACTGTGCGGGTATCGGCCACTGCTGATTCAAATACTATGGTTTCATAAATAAAGTCATTTTCCTTTATTATGCACAGACTTTTTTTATAGTTAAAAAGTTTGTCAGGACGATCGCCTCAGCTGCCCGCTAAAGTAAATGTTCAATGTGTCTTATTGTCATTACGTAGCAACCTGCACCGTGACATCTATCTAATTCATTATATTTGCAAATCAGTGTAACCACATCGGAGATTAAATCATCAAATGGGGAAATGAATCTTGTATGAGACTTTGATTCAACATGTAGAATAAATGAATCAATAAAAAATAATCTTAAACAATGAATAAGATATGATATCATAATGAAAAAAGATTGCGTTCATTTTTTTGCGACATCACAATGGCAGCATGGTTATGGGATTATGACTCACTTTTTGCACTATCTTGACATAATTAGTAACAGTGTCTTAATGGACAAATAATAAACACCACAGAAGACACCAAAACTTTAGACAAATGTAAGCTG
The DNA here is from genome assembly GCA_001188425.1 of Eucidaris tribuloides. Taxonomy (NCBI): domain Eukaryota; kingdom Metazoa; phylum Echinodermata; class Echinoidea; order Cidaroida; family Cidaridae; genus Eucidaris; species Eucidaris tribuloides. The sequence continues at coordinate 63,887 of JZLH01S0230794.1, forward strand.
TTCATTCGTGTAAAAGTATGTACAATTAAACAGTTGAAATTCATAAAATGTATTATTTCATTCTAATTAAATTCCGCAACGCAGCAGTCTACAGAGAAAAACTGGAATGGTGCGCCCTCAAAGATTTTCCACTTTTTCAATAAAGATCGTTTTGAACTGACATTTTTGAGGACTCTTATGTTTATATTCATGAGAGACATGATATTATTGGGAATCATATAGCCTCAGATCTTAAACCGGGGAACATTTTATACGATGCTTAAGGGGAGTTTTTAAGTACAATATTTCGAAAAAATTTCCATAATTTATAGTGCCTTGGTAAAACATAGTGCATACGTGCACTTGATACTATGAAAAAATAGTGATTTTTAAGCAATAAGCACTGCTGTATTTCTTTGTTGATTGGTATTAATTATATTTCAACATGATTTACCGATTGTCTACAATTATATATTTTTGTTGGGATGAATTCTTAGGATTGTCCAAAAAATAATAAAATGTTTTCTTTCTAATTTATTTGATATTGAACAAGAACTGGCTATGTGACCAACATGCCTACGGGACAGAGGAATGTGTCATCAAACTACGAGAAGAGTCTCTGGAAGATGTCTTCTGCCTCTCAAATAGAATCATCGGCATTTATGGAATAGAAATGTATGCTTTTATTTGTTTAAGTGTTATTTCGCTATTAATTTTTTCGTACACTGTAATCTAAAAATCTTTTATAAACAATTCTCTTACACATCTTATAAATACTCGAACACGTTTATCTGGAAATCAATGAACACTTTTATTTCGAAGTCTGTTATAACCATACATGCTGCGCCCCAGAAAAACAGAACCCTGAAACAAAGGCTTATTTGCGAAAGCCAATGCAGGGTATAAATTGCAAAAAATAAGTTCAAATAAACTCTGAACGTACACTCTTCTAATATACATGAAGCCAACATTATTCATTATGTATCTGTAGATCATGACTTTAAAAATTTAAATGAAAAAACATTTTGTTACCTTAATAGCCTTTCACACTGTACTCCACTGAAGAAATGGTATCGACAGCTGCTTCGTGGGGCACTGCTGTTCAAAACCAAAAGAGCGTCACAAATTGTGTTTTTCACTTTAAATCTTTAAATCATGGTACTCAGAGATGCGTGATGTGAACAGGTTCTTGTGTATATTTGAAAGGCATAATTAAAGTTTATGGTGTAACTTATTTCTACAATCATACATCCACTTTCCCACAATAGGCCTTTGTTTTAGGTTTCTCTTTTTTCTGGGACGCACTGGATGAATATCAAACGTTCTGTTCATTTCTGGATCACTTCATAAACACTTGTTACGTTAAATGTTTAGGTGTTTAAACATCAATAACGCATCAGCAAACATTTTTGAGATATAACACTTAGTTATACAAAGAAGGTTGGTTTTTTAAACCTAACACTTAAACTGTGTTTCTCGATTTCCAATAACGTTGTAAGTGTTTATAAAGCTTACAGAATTTTTTTATAAAACGTATTATATAATTTACAGTATTTTGCGTCCCATAACGAGCCAGAATTAAACTTATCTCGTTTCTTTTTATCCTCTTCTATTTTGTCGCCACTATAATTTCCCAAAACGTAAAGCAATTTCACAATATTAATGATGAATATTATGCAAAATGCATCAAGTATGCTCTTGCGTCTTGAGAGTCTGCGTATCAGTATTAAAAACAATAAAATAAGATTGTAATTTAAAACTGGAAGCAAAATACTACAGCAAATGCATTGTTTGGTAGACTCGTGTGTATTGAATTGATATTTAGTCTTGCTGCCTGAAATCGTCTGTGTACATGTGCTCTTTATTTAGATGGAAATACTAAATATGCACCTTTATAGAGATTTTGTTACATAATTTGAATTTGCAGATACAAATGTACCGTGTCCATTGGGATGCACAGGTTATCAAGACAAATGTTATTTTCGCGGACATGCCGACCTAACAATTCGATGCGAGCGAGACAAAATCTTTCGGTCGCTTCGCGCGAGAACTTGCACATGGCCAAAACACGGAATATCAACGTACGTATACTTGTTATTGCGATCGCGCCCCAAAGAATCCAAACCTAACATATCTTGACCCAGGATTTTTTGACTAGTGACACAAAAGACTGTTTATAGACCTTTACCAGTACGCGTACGCAAGATATTTACCAAGGGGTGTTCAATCGCCAGCCAAATCCTAGAGTCGTATTTTTCGCGTGTCCGCCAGCCGCCGAAAACTCGCTCAGCGGGGGGGGGGGGAGGATAGTGAATTTTTTCTCCATCCTATCCCTATAGGTCAAATTCAAACACCCTGCTTTTACACAAAAAAAAGAGTTTTCAATTGAAAAAGGGGGTGTTTCCGGAAACAAAAAGAGTGGTGTTGGGGGTTAACACCCCCTTTGGCAAAGGGGGGGGTTTTAACACCCCAAACACCGCGCCCCCCCCGTACGCGTATGCCTTTCACAGTAAATTCAGTTACCAGTCATTTGCCACATCATTTTATTCTCCAGTGGCTAAACACTATCATAAAGTGCAATCCATCATTATAAACTCTTACCGGACAACACAGAAATTGTCATAGTTATATAAAACTACGTGGCGGGAAAAGGTACATGCCTTGAACTCAGTACTTGTAACTATCTTGACGGGAAATCACACCTCTTTTCATTGTGTGTGATATAACATATACCATCATGAAAATCCATAGCACTTGCTTCTCGTAAATTCTGGTATACATGTACCACTGTTATTTCCGACATAAAAATTACTTAGCGCATGCGAATCATATGTACACTGTTTAACCTCTCAGACGAATTACATGTCACATAAATTTTATTAGCAATAGGATTGTGTTGTTTGGTGTGGGGTGTGTGTGGGGGCGTGTGGGTGGTGGTGTGTGTGTGGTGTGATGGTCTGGTGTGGTGGTGTTGTGTGTGTGTGTGGTGGTGTGTGGTGTTGTGGTGTGGTGTGTGGGCGGTGTGGTGTGTGGTGTGTGGGGTGCTTTTCTCAGTAATTGCTTAAATAAATGGCAGTTCGATATATAGTATCGGTGGACTATTGACTACTTTTACCACACAGACACACCCGACACACACATACACACTACAAACACACACAACAACAAATCACAAACACACGACTTTGAGAGAGATCGATGCGGTCCTTGAAATTTCCATCTGGTAGGTAACTCACGAGTTCCATCATTGGCATTTGTATCATGGATTTCGTTGACTGAGTTTGGGCACAGTGGCGTGCGCTTTAATCTACTTTTCGATCTGACTAAAGATCTCCGGAAGAAGGCATCTTTACCTGGATGACGGAACGGAGCTTAATCCTAACGAGACGTATGTAATTCAACTGATTTATTAGAAACATTGTCGAGTTAATGAAACATTATAAAGCGACGCCATACACCAGTTTTTATCAATCTTCGAATGCACAAGAAATTGACTACAAGTATAAAACAAACTTGGGGTCTATTTGAAGTCTGGTTGAAGGTGTGAAGATAAAATTCTTAACCATACATACCTTCGATTTATTATTTATATATATAATATATTAAGAATCAATATGTAAAACAAAATACAGTAATACCAGATTTATTCACTATAAATTGTACGCATTATTTGTTTTACATAACTTTTTCAAACTTATAAATATTGTAATATCGTTATTGTTACATGGTTTTGTTGGTACAAAATAAACTCATTCATTCATTCATTCATTCATTCATAAATGGAAACATTGTTAAACGATGCCTTTAAATCTGGTCAACCTCCTACAGAGCTTGGTTTACTGGAGAACCGAACGATGGTTACATGGATGAGGACTGTGTCTGCCTAACAACAGCTGGAACCTGGAACGATTTCTTTTGTTACCAGTACTTGTATTATATTTGCGAAATAGACGCAGGTAAATATATCTCCTGTCATATTTATATCGCCATCAAGTGAATGAATCCTTTTCCAGTAATGTAATTCCACAATAACAAGCTTCCCGTTTTGCCGTTTTGACATGAAATATTGAAATAATTAAATAATGAAATATTAATTATTGGTATGTATTGTAAATGTACTGTAATCGTCCTGCCTTGTCCTTAAAGAGAACAATATTTTCATAGGAGTAATTGCCCCCTCCCTCCCCATGAAAAACACCCCTGGTCAGTATTTTCCATCTGATGGTCTTCGATCTATATGACTGTACCCGTTAAAACTGGTGATTTTGATTTTCTTTTCCTCCGTGTTCCACATACCAGGTGAGAGTGAATGCCTCAGTGACCCGTGCCTTAATGGAGCAACGTGTATTGACGGTGTAGACAGATTTACATGCGTCTGTGCGCCAGGGTATCGTGGAGTGATGTGCGACATTGGTAATTATGTTTGTCTACCCTGTTTCAATTAGTATTTCAAATGAAATACCACATCGTACTTAATAATACCAAAAAGTGCGCATATTACTGCCAAATACGTTTCTATGCGCTTTTAGAAAGAAAAAGAAAGATGCTGGCAAATGTAATGATAGCTCAGTCAACATGGTCAAAGTATACTTTTTGAAAATAAATATGCTTTTTGGAATTAAACTTGGGTGTGGTGGAGGAGTTCTTCAGATATGATTAAATGATATTCCAGAGTGAAGAGGTAGCATGAGCGAAAGATCGATCCCAATAAAACTTGGTTTGAATATTACGACAATGCAAAAGATCTTTCTCAGTGGATCTTAGACTGCGAGATGGTACATACTTCATTTAAACATCACTGAGATAGTTTTGGTACTTTACAAGAATCATACCCTAAACCCATTTTTCAAGTAAACAAATGAAACGTACCAGAAGATAAAAAAGTGAATACTGTCGATAAAACGAAACTTCTTTCAACTCTTGAATGACACTCATGAAAACATACTGGTCAATAAGCACAAGCTGGAAAGCTCTGAACGCATGTCATTTATCAGGAAACTTATACATTACACACAATAGAAACGTGCATTAACATGAGAAATATGCTGTAGAAAGTCATCTTAGAAGTATACACTAAAATTTCAAGAGTAGAGCAGTCTTTGCCACCATTCTCATTAACATGTGTCTAATAGCGATTGCAAAAAACGTCTCTAACAAAATTGATATGAATGATGTGTAAGGTTGTTTATGGACTGCATATTTTACAAATGGAAATTCAAGCAAGGCCGTCGACACGGTCTTAAATGGGCATCTGAAAAGGTAAGTACAGATGTTTATGGTCTCTGAAACTAATAGTAAACTTTCAATAAGAAGTGGTTTACCAAAAGGTGGAAGCGTTAGATTGTAGAACCAAAGCTAGTCCTGAATTTAGGAGCTAATAGAAAACTTTTCAATAAGAAATCGTTTACCTAAAGTGGAAGCGTCAGATTCCAGAACTACAGCTAGATATTATAAAGTAGTTCTAATCGTTTTTACTCATGAAATTTAACGATAATGTTGTGATTTACATACTTCGCTGTGTTGCTGTTTACACAGAATACAACAGGACATTCATCTTTTTGAATGACTCCGGTACTCGTACGATGTCGTCACCCGGTTATCCCCAAAATTACATCAACAATCTCGATATACGAACCGTGGTAGTTGCACCCGATGGCTACAGTGTCCGGTTCAACTTTACTGCATTCAGTTTGGAGGACCATCATGATCGATTGATAATCGGTTATGGGGACACGGTTGGCGAAGAGGACACTGTCCTCATTTTGCTAAGTGGTGGAGCTGTTCCAAGTGAGGTTGAAACGCGGCATCAAACCGTTTGGGTTCAATTCTTAACTGATGTGACTGTGACGTCAGGCGGCTTCTTCCTTGAGTTGTCTTCGTATGGTAAGATTTATTCCTATTCAATTCCCAGTGTCCACCCGGAGCACTGGTGAGGGTTTTGGGCCTGGCAGGCATGACATGTAAGATTTTAATTTTCACTATACAGCGTGGCCCAGAAAGAATGCTACAAATGCGATCGTTAATTTCTTCAACATCATCCACAGTATGTCATTGGTGATTATTTCATGGGTTAGAACATTCTTTTTCCAACAAAATGATACTATGATCATTAATTTTGATTGAGGTGTTTAGATCTTAGGGCTATTTTTCTGAAACATTATAATTTCATAAATTGGCTATTTTTTAAACTCCAGCGATCATCAGAACACCGAAATATTCTCGCGTAACGGCACGCCATAGAATAAGCACCGTCGAGACAAAGGGCAGGAATGCCCTTGCTTTCATAAAGAACATGACGTGAGCTACATCTCCATTGTCATCGCGGTTTGCGTGGTATGGCACGCTGAGACGCGAGAATATCTCGGTGTTCGAATGACCGCCGCTGATGAAAAATTGGCAAATTTGGGAAACGACATTGCCTCGGAAAAATGGCTGCAGGACCCAAACGAATTACTCAAACTCAATGATCACGGGATCATTGGAAAAAGAATGTTCTAACTACTGAAACAAAAAACAATGACATATTGCAGATGCTGTTGAAGAAATTAGCGATCGCAGCTGTAGCATTCTTTCTGGACCACCCTGTATATTCAGGAAGATGTATTGGGTTTACATGTATCCCATGACATCCATTAAAAAAAACTAATTCTCATATTTTATCTAGTTACGACTTCCTTTAAAAATACACAGGGTCCCTCTCCCTCTCTCTATAACCTTGTTTCCATCATTATTACCAAATATTCTACATTCATTGAATATGAGTCAATGACCAAAAACATTTAAGGTGAAGTGACAACTTCGATGATTGCATAAAAAATGAGGTTAATTAAAGAGTAAACTTCATGTATTAGAAGATCCACTTTTCCAGTTTGACCATAATAGATGAATATGTAAGCGCAGAGTTGTCTGTCAGAAAAGCATTTTTTTTTTCATTTTCATAGAACCTTCGAAAAATCATGTACGGCAAGGTTCTTAGTTCGAAGTGGTCTGAATTGTAAGTTGACATGCTAACTTTTTTCCCACTTCAGTCGACACAATCACCTATATTCTGAATTCTACACACCAAGAGGATGTAAATGTGGTCATCACTTCTCCAGGTTTCCCTCTCCCGTATTCCAACAACATGTTTGTTTCATACACAATCGAGGCGCCATCAACAACCTTCGTCGGTGTACACTTCGAATCGTTTAGACTTGAACAAGGGTAAGTTTAGATGAGATTTATTACTTGATGAACTTTGTTTAAAAAAATCGAGACTCGACAGTTGAAGAATTGCTAAGCAATGTTAGCAAAGAAGTCGAATCTATCTGAATTAAGTACTGTAAGTTCTCAAAAAAGTAACGCAACTCAGCTTTAAGCGTCGATGTCCCTCTTGGTATTACAGTATAATAGTTAATACTTAATATTGGTGTCCTTGAAAAGTCCACCTATTTTCCTCTAGCCTCTAGGTCTGTTGTTGGAAGGGACCTTGACAAATTGCCAGAATCCTAATAAAACTCATACACAACGTAATTTCACAATTACCCATTCAAATCACATTTCATTTTCAAAACAAAATGTGAAAGTAACACATAACACTTCGGTATAAACCACACAATCATTAAACTCAATCCTCTCTCCACATAAATGAACGTTGAACTGGTGACAATAGCAATGCATTTTGCAGCTTTTCATGTTTTACTTTGCCCTATATTCAAGTATTTTGCACATTTGATGAATCCATAATCCAAGCAAATGAGGTATCATTGTAGAGGGAAAACAAACATATCAACAATACCAATATCATATATCATACTACAATACCAAGAGATATATCGCAGCTTAAAGATGAGTTGCGGAACTTTTTAGAGAAAGTTTATAAAAATCAAGGAAATTCATACTCATGAAAGGATGTTTTATCAGGGAGTTGTTCTACATAACAACTCCCTGGTTTTATAGTTGCAGGAACTATTTATCTTTCTTTCCGAATAAATGAAGTTAGCGACTTCGTCTTCCATGCAAGGTCACTTGAAACAAGGGCACGTATTTTTAGAGCTGTATGCATTTTAGTTTTCAGAGTGTATGCGTCATGGCTGTTCATTATAAGAAAGAACGTGACAAACTGTTTAATCTTGTTTGTTTGTGTGACTGTTGTATATTTGTTTCTACATAGTTTCGATTTTTTGTACCTCGGAGATGGTCAGGTGCTTTCTGATCCAGATACGGTTATAGCCCAGTTGACAGGAGGCGAGATTCCGTCTGACCTGGTCTCCAATACCAGATGGATGTGGGTACAGTTTGTTAGTGATTACCTCGTGACAGAAGCTGGGTTCGAGATGGTCGTGAATGTCGTCACATGTGAGTATATGTAGAGGGCAATATTGCACAAACACTCATTACAGCTTCGTTATACTGGATTTAAAATATTGTCATGCAGATTCTATATGTAAATTTTATTCGGTGGGATCAGTCACCTGATTGGATAAACTTTTTTTCCTTTTTCCTTTCTCTCTTTCTGTCTTCCTTTCTCCCCCTCTTCCTTCCTTCCTGTCTTTCTTTCTTTCCTTCTTTCTTTCTTGCCTTCTTTCCTTCTTTCCTCCTTTCCTTCTTTCTTTATTCATTTCTTTCTTTATTCCTTACTTCCTTCCTTCCTTCCTCCCTTTCCTCCCTCCCCTTCTTTCTTTCTGTCTTTCTTTCACTATTTATCTATTTTTTTTTGTTCAGTTATTTTATTGAGGACTGCCAATTTACAAATCTTAACTAACACAAAATTAGTGATTTTTTTTTTCCGACGGATTTCGCCCCTCCGAAGAATTTACCCTGGCGCAGCCCTTGCTATAGCATATTCACTATAGTAACTTTTATATTTACTTGTTGTATAATTAACAAGAAAAGTGGTCAAAGTGTTTTCATACTCGATTCTGTTTACCATTCTATATCAGATCGGCCCTGTCATATTCCACTTGGACTGGAAAGCGGTTGGATTCCGGATGCTTATATTAATGGCTCCAGTCAATACGATATATTCCACGCCCCTCATCAAGGGAGACTTTACGGACGGTCGTCATGGAAACCCAGTCCGCTGGATACCTCTCCTTTTATCATGGTATGGTGAAATTGTTCACTCTTTAATGAGTGAATGTCAAAAAAGAGTGAATTTCGAGTAAACTTGAGTGATTTTTCACTCATTTTGGAGGGACCTCAGGGATCACTCGGGTATTCCTAGTGTCCTCTGAGGGCTGAGGTCCCTCCAAAATGAGTGAAAACACATATTCAACTGAAATTCACTATAAATTCACTCTTTTTGATATTCACTCCTTACAGAGTGAACGGTTTTACTCGGGTTTTAGAAGAGTAGGTGCAAGGGTGGGCAGGCCAGTGGGGTACTGCAGCAATCCCGGATAGTTTAAGGCATAATTAACAATGATCATGGTTTTAAAACATCAGAGCTAGATAATCTTCGGTAAGTGTCTCTCAGGCGCGGTTCTAGAGCAAAAATTTTAGGGGGGCTACAGGGGGGGCTTGATGGAAACATGTGAGGGAGCGAAGCGACCGAGCGGGGGGAGGG
>JZLH01S0230794.1:83039-111418 GCA_001188425.1 Eucidaris tribuloides
TTTTATTTGCGTTTTATTACAAATCATCATCATCATCATCCTCATCAGCCATTTTCTGTCCACTGCTGAACGAAGGCCTCGGCATGTTTGCGCCACAGTTCTCTATCCCTAGCTTTGTTAAACCAATTTGTTGTTCCCCAGTCACTGTCAAGCTCAACCCTCCATCTTTTGCTTTGCCTGCCCCGGTTTCTGTTCCCTGTCATAGGTCTCCAAGCTGTCACTACTGATGACTGTCTGTTGTCTGTTCTCCGCTTGTGTGACCTGCCCACTTCCATTTCTTATCTTTAAATGTTTCTAAGATGTCCCGAATTTTTGTTTGTTCTCGTATCCACTTGTTGGTCTTCCTATCCTTGTATGTAATTCGTAACATGTTGCGTTCCATGTTGTGTTGAGCCACCCTTAGCTTATAAGTAATACATATCTATTACCATATTTTTTTCGAAGAACATATCAACATGCCAGGAGTCTCTATGCAAAGTCCAGATACCTGAGGAAGTTGTGGCGCGTGTGTTTGTCCTATTTCCAGGAACATTGGACCAACATGTTTGCTTCAGAGTGGAGTTTCTTGGTTGTGCACAAATAGGTTCGTACTCAGCTTTAGTAGAGTATCGGGAGGGGGGGGCAAAGGAGGCGCCCCGGGCGCCACTTTCAAGGGCGCAAAAACGCAACAGTAAAACAAAAAATAAAAGGTTGACTCTGATCAACATGGAACCTAAGAAGCCACTAGCGTCAGATATTGAAAGGGGCGCGATTTCAGCGCTTGTCCAGGGCGCTGTTTTTCCTAGATACACCCTTGCTCAGCTTATTGTAGCACCCTATCGAATTTACACCAACGTGCTGTGAGATATCAATTTTTAATTTGTGTCAACGATACACAACGTAGCTCAAAAAGCTATACAGTCGGTAAATAATTTTTCACTTATTAGAATTACAGTAGAAATATTTAACTTTAAATGAAATTACATATCTGCAAAGCTATTACCCTGATTACTAGTTTTGTTGGAACGTTTTCCCGGGTACGTTTGAAAAAAATGTTGTTTGCTAGATCGGACCGTTCTATATTTAACGTTACAATTATCAATGTGTTCCAGACGATCCGGTGCAACAACATCAGGAAGACAATGTATTGCAGTTTTACTCAAACATCCCTAGAACTCATCGACACTTCTTGCGTTCCCAGCACGTTCAAAATGACAACGGCGTCTTCACGTCACAAAGTTCAAGTCAACTTTATTAATCTCTGAAAAGTAACAAATATTTACAATGAAGTATGATAATAAAAAAATAATGCGAATGGCTTAATTGCACTAATTATACTTGTTTACTTGTTAACATATTGTAAAATTAAAAACAAAAGCACACACACATACAAACATGTATAATACATTACTGTTTTATTTTAGATATGGAGAGTTATGTCTTTTCAACGCAACGGACTCCCGGAGATCATTCTAAGAACACAGAATCGCTCCCCCCCCCCATCAAAATTGCGTCCTCCACAGTTGTTCATATAATGTTGCTTGAGAACATTGATCCGTGATGTTCTGATAAACTAAGTTGATCTATCATCTCAAAATCCTTTCCGCCAACCCAGACTGCCCATTGACACACTGCGAACGAGACTGCGTGAGGAACATGCTTTTCCACCGAGTGGCAACGCCAGCCAAAATTTCTACGACGCCATGCTACCACCGCGGAGTATTTGCCAGCAACGTCTGACGTCATTAAATAATTCGTTTACTGCCTTTGTTTTCTATGGCTACCAGGTACGTTGAGCTTTCAGTTTGATTGGGATTGTATAGCGTCCTTGGTTTGGCCTATGTTGTTAGCCATGTAATTTATCAGCAAAGAATTGTTTTTATTAACAAAATTTATTCAAAGGTTATATTTAACTGTCCGGACACGAAGGAGTATATAGTTTATCAAACAGTAGCAGAAATAGTGGTACCCTATCCATGCACATGTAATTCGATAAAATGAAATGTGGTGGTTTTTGTTATGTGCGAGTACAAAACAAGTGAAACAAGTCGCTTGCATCCAACATGATGTTTGCATTATTAATGATTTATCTTTAAGGCATTCTACAACTTAGTACGAAAATTAATGAAGGTTTTTTTGTTTGTCAAGAAGAGTGAAATTTTGCCCGCAAAACATCATGATGTGTCGGCGGATTGTATAATTTAAAACACTTCTAAAAACCATATCACACTGACTTAAAATCGACCAGAAATTCCTGATCGTTATGGAATACTGGGTGTAAGGAGTAGAGTTATCGTTTATATGCAATTGTCTGTTGTGTTTACTTATACAGCTAATGAAAGGCGTCTACAGAAATTGCGATGCTGTAATAAAAATTACCGACAAATTATCAGGACAGATACAAGATTTTTCGTGCGATGACTTTCCTCTCGTCTTCATCGCGAATTCGCCCGATGTCGTGGTCGATGTTCGAACAGGGATTCGTACCGCCCCTACTCATATAGTACATGGCTTTATAGGTAAATTGGTTTTCTTTTATTTCTTTTTTTATCAAGTATTTACAATTCACTAATTATGGAATAAATGAATCTTTCTTGCATTACAAAATATATTTCACGAGTCTGCTTCATTCGACCAAGAGTAATAATTTACAGTCTTTTAAACTCATAGATGCCGTGACTTCGAACGTACATTAAAAAGGACATGTTTTTTTCATAGCTTCTGCCTCGAATAATTATTAATTTTAAAAAAAAATGTATCAGAATTTTTTCACTGTAATGATGGAATGACAGTTATTTACTAAATCTACAAATACATCCGTCTCAATTACATACGGTTTTATTCTATTTTTTCCAGATACTGCTGTTCGTCAGTTGGACACATTTGCGCAGGATTATGTCACATGTGGCGGTGACCGAGGTCTCGTTACGTCACCCGGTTATTTCAATTTTTATTCGCCGGGGATCCGCGCCTGGTGGCAACTCAAGACTTCGCCCTGGTCTCAAGTCGCGGCGAATTTCTTAAACGTTGATGTCTTGTCAAATGATGCACAATGCACGCAGGATTACGTCCAAGTGTGGGATGGTTCATCAAAGATAGAACTGGGAAGGTACTGCAACATGACTCTACCAAATGGGACCATGATGTCTTCCCTTAACCTAATGACAATCGAGTTCGGATCCGATTACAGTGATGAAGGAGCGGGATTCTTACTGGAGTATAAGGAGATTGACGTACTTCCGGTTGCAGTTAGACGAGCTATGGACACTTCGAGTAAGGAAACATAATACATGTAATTCTATTTTTTTTGTAGATGTTAATGGATTCCTTGACTAAATATTTATAGTAATGAATAATTATTTTGGCCTAAATGCAGGCACAAGACAATGAATAAGAGTATTCATGAAATTGAGGATCTCAAATGAAGCAAACCAATATGGTAAAGGACCATGTGCAATGAATAAGAAATAACTGCATTAACAGAAATGCGTACGGACGGTAATAAAATTCGAATGATTTGAATTTGAATTTGAATATCAGTGCAAAGTAACGTCTGAATATCAATAGTAAACTACATGATTCAATCTCACCTCACAGATGTGGCTTGTGCTGAGGGTTGGGTCTTCTTCGACTCGAGTTGTTACAAATTTGTGGTTCTTGATGACGACATTACTTGGAACGAGGCTGAGCAGATGTGCGTGGATTCGTACAATGGGCATCTTACTAGCATTCGTGACGTCACTGAAATGACGTTTCTTCACTTTTTGATATGGACAGCATGGGACGACGGGAGAAATACTCACCCTAACGTGTATATCGGTAAGTACCGAGTTATTCGTATCATTCGTTTTTATTCTATTTTTTTAAATCTATATACTGGACTCTTTTTGCAATACAACATACATGTATGTGAACTTTCAAAACAACAGGAGCCATGGAAATAGGTGGCTCAATTTTTGCCGGGAAAATACTTTATACTATAGGCTTACATAAAATAGTCAGAACCGTATTGTGTGATGAATTGAGTGTGTGTGTGTGTGTGTGTGTGTGTGTGTGTGTGTTTGTATCTGTATGTATGTTTCTTTTGTCTATGCTTGAGTACGTGTGTGTCTACATGCGTCTGTTTGTATGTATACGTGTGATTGTGTCTGTCTGTTTACGTGCATGTCTGTGGGTATGTAACAATGTGTGCGTGTTTCAATTAACCCAAATATTAGCCAGGTGCCCCCTTCCAACAAAGTGGTTGATGCCTCACGGCATTTTAGCCTATCCGATACATTATTATTTTTAATATATTTTCATCTCATTTTTCTTTTTTATTTACGAAGGTCTCGGTTTCCGTAATGTTCGTGGAATTTTCCGTTGGTCGGATGGATCACCAATGTCGTACACGGACTGGTTTATTCCTCCAAGGTAAATGTCGAATAGGTCGTCGAGGCCAGACAAAGTGATAGACAATAGATGTTTATCTTACAAGTATACTTGGACACTACCAACTTAATCACCCTTGAATGTACTGATAATTTAGATCTATTAAAGTCTGAAAAACTGTAAGTCGGGGATTGTTTGTTCAAAAGTATTAAATATTCTACAAATTTCAATGCTTAGTTTTTTGTGACGATTATTGCAGATATCATTGTATCCACTATTTGTGTCTTTACATCTATGAGATAACCCAAAATGCAGAAGCAACGTATTAATCAAACTGAAGACACGAGGAAAAAAAAAGACCAGTAGCGTTTCTTTTACTCGTTCCATCAATTTAGTATAATCGTTTCTCTGTTCAAGATTGCCAATACGTGGAATAATCGCTACATTTGGAACGTATCATAATCTCGTGTATATCTCTATAATAATCCGTATCTATATCCATTATATTCATAAATCTTTGCAAATAAATCTATCCATTTGTTCCTCAGTCGATTGATGTAGCTATTTCTATATGTGTTTATTTTGGTAATCATTGTGATTTGTTTCCGCTGATTTCACTTCTCTTTCATCATGTTCGTTAAAAAAAAATAAAGAGATTTAAAATGAAAACGAATTTGATTCGGAACAGTAGATTCATCGTATCCATTACGTAATGTTTCCATTTACATCAATACAGTGAATTCGAAAATATTCAAAAGCAACCTAACGGAGGAAGCTTGGAAAAATGTTCAATGGTAGTCTTAGATCTAGCCACCATTACTGACCTGTCAACCGCTCTATGGCATGATGTTCCTTGTGCGTCGAAGCAAGCGAGACAATTCGTATGCAAGAAAGATGTCTACAGTTTGGCAGGTACTGAACTCCATTATTTAAGTACGCGATTTAATCTAAGAAATAATAGGACTAAGTTATCATCAAGGTGATATTGTTATTCTGGCATTTAGAACTATCCTATGTGTAATCTGTAAAACTACTTTCAAAGCATTACCACTATCCGAGCTGCATTGTCTTCCCGATTACGTAGAAGAATCCCAGAAAAAAATTACCGATTATACCACCTCCAGACAAATAAATTCAAATATTTACCCGATTAATCACTATTTTCAAAACATTTTGTTGCATGTATTTTTTACGCACATTGTTAATGTTGGAACCTCGGCATTACTATAATTTACTGGGTTTTTTGTTGTTCTTTAAACGATAATAGCTAAAGAGCAGGAACCGAAGAAAACAAACGGAGAGATAGCAACAGTATCATAGCAGAAAAAAAAATGAGGTGAATAAGCAACAAGAAAATGAATAAATATATATATTTTATCATCTGATGTTGCTTGTTCCTTTCTCTTCATTTTTTTTCAATTACATAGGTGCAAATGTCACACAACGTGAAGTGAGCAGTAACTATTGTGAGTATATTACGTATATTACGTATATTACGTAATATACTAATCTGAATTTTATCATTTAAAGTAATAAACCGATATGATTCCACAGTAGATGACAAATTGAATTAACTTTTGCTTCCTTTCAATTCAATTTATTTGATCATCAACTTCATTAATTGGCGACAAAAGGGAACACAAATATATATGTTACACATATTTCATTTTTTATGCTTATAATTATATTCTTTTATCTGGAGAAGACCCATACATTCGAAGACAATGTCATGGAAAGAGTCAAAAGAGTTTGGTATTCTGTCGCTATACAGCAATACACAACATTTTGGCTTGACGCCAATAATGTGATAAAATTTAGAGCAGAGGCGTCGATCCTGGGGAGGGGGGCCAGGGGTGTGTGATCGCCCCCCATGAAAATATTGGAGGGGGGCAAACATGTCGATTTGCCCCCCCCCCCTATAATTTTGACGACTTGAAAAATTCATAGTATACAATGCAAATATGTTTTAAAAAGCATTGGAAAGCACTATAAAACCATTAAACATGGCATAAAAATACCATTAAACGTACAAAATTGTCAATTGTCAATTGTCAAAATTGTCTATTATAATTTGGCGCGCAGAGCGCACCGAAAATTTTTGATTTTTTTTCATTTTTGCACCCCCCCCCCAATCCGAAACATGGATCATACCCACATAACTGGCAAATATTAGGTAATTTTCATCAGCAGACACGAGATCAAGGAGTCACCATGCTTCTTTTGATATATTTACTATTATTTACTATAATATAAAACTTGCCATCATGTCTTTCCGGTTTTGCTTTCTTTAAGCCTCCGTCGGGACCTGCGTCTTAGGAATGTTCCATTGCCTGTCCGGAGAGTGTATCCGCGTCTTGTACTTGTGCGACGGAAAACGAGATTGTTACGATGGCAGTGATGAATCCACATGCGAAAAGGGTTAAGTGAACATGAGTATAGGCGTACCGAGGGGGTGTTTTGGTCTTCAGGGTGTTCAAACACCCTTTTTGTCAAAATGTGCCGTCTTTCTAATAATGTAGTATGATTATTGTGTTAATGTACTTCATTATATTATTTTTTTTTTGCAATAGATCGTGTGCATTTTATTTTTAGTAACGCATTTTATCAATATTAGCCTCCCTCCAGACTTCGTACACAAATCTTTTTCCTTTAACATTACATACCCGACTTGTTAATTATATTAAATTGTACATTAATAGTTTACATGAATACCAGCTGCAGGACGTCATTCTCTTAGCATGTTTGTATTGATTTCTAATCTTTAGTGAATGCATTTTTAATGTATTTATCATTGTTTTTAATTACAAAAATATGTAAATCGTGTGCAATTCAGCTATTTAGCTGCCATATGACAATAAAACCATCCTGAATGAATTAATGAATTAAAGAATACCCCCCCCCCCGGAAAAAACCCTTTTGCACAATAAAACGGTGTCCTTTCAGGCTTGATTTATTTATGTTTGTCGCATCGACTTGCAACATAAATCTTTTTTTCAGACTTGATGTAAAACAAAACCTTTAAACAAATCCTGGGTACGCCAATGAAAATGTGCATTACTTTTAGGAAACAAAAATAAGGGTATAGAAATAGACAGTTTATACTCCTGACGATATAAGGGATGATTTCGTAAATAAATATGAAATACATAATAGACTTTAAAATGTAATTTAAACTCTGAGTAATTTGATTGATAAAGCTTTAAATATCTAACATATTTATATATTTTTGTATAATCCATGATAAAAGATATCATGAATACTTTAATTAACACCACACCGAACATCACGATATATGTTGTTCTTGAATAATGGTATGACATATATAACTATTACTTAATGCAAAATCATTTCACTAACAAAGTTTTGAAATACATATCGAATAAAATGGATTCACCTCAAGAAAAATAAAGATTGATTACATTCGTAAAAATGCGTCAAAATATCTTTAGTTTCCGGCTGTGTCATTTTATATCCTAAATATGCAAATACATATATAAAAAAAAAATCCAGTTGTCATATTCTAACAATCTACGATGACAAAAACTACGAATAGGGTGTGGATTCAAATCTCTTACGACTTGTACCTGCTTGAATATTGAATCAAACAAATCACTGCAAAGAAGCAATAAGCTTTTCAGATAAATATAAACATTAAAAGTTCTAAACACACCTACTCATCGTTATTGTACTTTCTAAACGTGTATCATTTTAGTTTGTATATGTAGATGTTTTTGTTTCATATGAATATACTGTAAGTGGATTCAACCAGTGTCATCACAGGGCTTCAATTGACGTCTTTAAACATCAACAATTGTAATAACGTTATACACACGTTCAAGTTTCAAATAAAAGAACTTTATCTCCATAATCCATATAGATGTCATCCTACTTGTTCTGCAGTTTGCTAAGAAAATAAACATATAAATATATTTATATGTATTTTATATCACAGATAACGGCTGTGGGATCGATCAATTTCAATGTCAAGAAGGAACTTGTGTTTCCGTCTCATTCTTTTGCGACATCATCCGTCATTGTCCTGATAATTCCGATGAATTAAATTGTTGTAAGATAAAACAGGGTAATATTGTTAATTAGAAACATGTTGTTCAGTATACTAGCATGTATTTTATACAAGTCACATTATTTACATCTCAGTTTGATAGGCGTTTGCAGTTGTAGTGGTAGCGGTAGCAACAGCAGCAGTAGTAGCCTATAGTAGAAGTACATACAGCAGGAGTAGTAATAGAAGTAGAAGTAGTAGTAGTACTAGAAGTAGTAGTAGTAGTAGTAGTAGTAGTAGTAGTGGTGGTGGTAGTAGTAGTAGTAGTAGTAGTAGTAGTAGTAGTAGTAGTAGTAGTAGAAGTAGTAGTAGTAGTAGTAGTAGTAATAGTAGTAGTAGTAGTAATAGTAGTAGTAGAAGTAGTAGTAGTAGTAGAAGTAGTACTAGAAGTAGTAGTAGTGGTATATTAGTCGTCGTCGTCGTCGTAGTAGTAGTAGTAGAAGTAGTACTAGAAGTAGTAGTAGTAGTGGTATATTAGTCGTCGTCGTCGTCGTCGTAGTAGTAGTAGTAGTAGTAGTAGTTGCTGTTGTTGGTGGTGGTGGTGTAGTTTTACTTCAGCACACATTAGCTTTAATAGCAGCGGTATTAGTAGGCCTGTAATTATTTTACTTGTAGTACAACCATGAACCGCTTCCTCCACCATCTACACCACGTAATCATTGTTTTCTTCATAATCGTCGACATCCTCCTTCTCCTCCTCTTCCTCCCCTTTATCAACATTATCATCAGTTATCTCATGAGTCATTACTATCATTCACCACCACCATTATAATTACTCTAACCATCATTATCTTCGTCATAATCGTTGCCATCGTCAACTAGTAATGTGTCCATTTTTTCGTTAAGTATATCCCGCCTGCACTGATGGAGAGTTTTCTTGTTCTAACGGTCAATGCGTCGATCTGTCTCGTCGGTGTGACTTTATTACAGACTGCGTGGACGGGTCGGATGAAACTAGCTGTGGTAAGTAAACTTAATTCAGTTCAATTCCAATTATGGGTCGGCAGAGAGTATTTCTGGTCTTGCCTAATTTTAGCTGTACTCTCTTAATCATGGGATAGCCAACTACCTCCAGAATACGGTATGGTAAGACCTGATCTGTTTATGTTAAAGAATCAGAAAAAGTATATTACCTAACTGGACTTGAATCTGTAACCTAATACCATCAGGATACGTTGGATGGCAGCCATATTGTGGTTTACTCGATTCAAATATCCAATAGTTAAACTCTATATGCCAATTCAATATTCTACAAGATCACTGACAAATTTATTTTAAAATGCTATATAAATATATCACAAGAAACATACAAAGTTGATATACAGTGCGTCCAGAAAAAACAGAACCCTAAACAAGGGCTTATTGTGCGAATCAGTGGGCGTATGATTGTAAAAATAGTTCACAATAACTTTGACTTATGCTCTTTCAAATGATACATTAAGCAAACTTATTTATGCAAGTATCTCTGAGTACCATGACTTTAAAATTTAAAGTGAAAAACCATTTGTTACGCTTTTTGGCTTTGCACTGTGCGCACCATAGCCAGTGATAGCAGTCCTCTCTTTCTTTTCATGGGTGCACAGTGTCAAGCAATAAAGCGTAACAAATGGTTTTTCACTTTAAATTTTAAAAGTCATGGTACTCAGAGATGCATGCATGAATAAGTTTGCTTAATGTATCATTTGAAAGAGTATAAATCAAAGTTTATTTTGAATTTATTTCTGCAATTATACGCCTCAATGCTTCCGCACAATAACCTTTTGTTTCAGGGTTCTGTTTTTTCTGGGACGCACTGTATATGTATATCGTAAATACAATTTCCTACGAAAATGGAAACAAAGATTGAGCTGGTAAGAAGAAATAGGTGTCTTATTCTTTAAAAGCTTATACCCTTATACAAGAAGATGGTAATTAATTTATATCACTATAGGATCACATAAACACAAAGAAAACAGTAAGGTACGAAGAGACAAGTAGGCAAAACGAATTATGTATAGGGTAGGCCCTATATTCACTTTACGAAAAGAATCGACGCAATGTCTTATACGTTGGTAGAAATTTTTATCTGTAACTAATGTTCGTTTGACAAATAATTGTGTTAATGTTCATGCTACATGACTTACCTCATAAGCTAAATATGAAGTAATGATAATGCAGTTATAAACGAAAATATTTATATTTCAAATGAAACTTAAAACGCACGGAAATACCAGAACATATCCCTTATCATGAATAGAATCTATAACAGGAACTTTCTAGTTATAAAGCCGTGTTCACTTTCTTGTTTTATGACGCAGATATTGATAATGCGAAGTTCGCTTATCAGTGTTACGATGGAACCTTGCTCCCAGCATCAATCCGATGCGATGGGACTGTTGACTGTATCGGGAACGCTAGAGAGGACGAAACCGGTTGTGGTACGTGTGAAGCATTTAATCCGTGGTATATCAACACTACGCATATTGAATCGTATAGTATTTTCAGTCATTATAAATCAACGCGACGATATGACAAGAAAAATCAAACACCTTTTAAGATCTGTGGTAAAACTTTCCTAGTTATTCACTCACAGCTTAGGTAGCAATTCACCAGAAACCAGAATTTGTTTAATGTTAAAGATTATATGCATAGAGTCACACAGTTATAGTGTATCGACGTAGTCACTTGGATACCCTTAGAATGATACTATTTAATGATTTATAAAAAAAATGGCCAAAACAGGACTTTAACCAGAACCTTTATTCCGGCAGCTATAATGTTATTTGCGGCAGAGATTGGGGTATGGCGCGTGTTATGGCCAGAAGCTTATTTCAACAATCCCTTGATGTAAGACTTGTCATGACTGCATTATACAATTATGCTTTTAAGTTATAGGTTCCTCTGCTGTTATAAGATTCAAGTAGTTACATTCACTGCAATAATAATTGAAAGTCGTAATTTGTGTAGGCCTATATTATCAGTCATACGCGTACGCAGGGGGATGGGGTGTTTGGGGTGTTACACCTCAAAACACCCCATTTTCTGGAAAATTCATGCATTTTTGTCAAAGGGTTGTGTGTGAAATGTCAAATAACCATGAAAACATGAAATATATGTTGATTTTTCTTTAGCAGACGGCAAAATGTAGCCATGCATAGCGAATTTTCGGTGGGTGACGTGACCGGAAAAATGTTTGACTTGAGATTTGGAGTAAAAAAAATCATCACTACCCCCCCCCAACCCCGCTGAGCAAGTTTTCGGTGGCTGGCGTGACCGGGAAAAAATAAACCAAGGATTTTGCCGCGGATGAACAACCCCCCCCCCCCTTCGGCAAAATCCTGCGTACGAGCATGGTATCAGTTATTGCATACTCACGTAATTATTATGCTTTCTGTTTTTGTATTGATTTATGTAATGCGTCGGTTGTCTGGCAGTAGGGACTAGCATATGTTCCCGGGCAGAAGTACCTTAAAAGTACTGTAAATTGTCCATAATTTGGGAAATATTGGCTTATTGGATATTTGCACAAACAGACTGACAGAAGGATCTAAAAGTATCACACTACTTTGATTCATGCAAAACGAGCAAATGGTTTTCAAGTTAGAGACAATTTAGGGTTAAGGCCATTCTGCCGGGAACATATGATAGGGCCCTTCTGCCGGACAGCCGTTATTAATTTGTACCTCTCCATTCTCTCCCAGAGTACCAAGGAATGCTCAACGACACGACAACATATCTATGCGTCAACGGAGCGTACATGTCGGAGATGACGCCATGCCTGTACGACTTCGATCAGTACGGTTTACCAGTCGGATGCCGTGATTTCACCCATTTACAGAACTGTGGTACGTCATTCGGCTGGACGACATTATTGTTTTGCTAAACCCCTTACAGGCTGTGTATCTATAACCATTCATGCTCAGATTTGATCCCTTTGAAGAAAAAAAATAAAAATAGTTTTCAAAATTTAGGATTCAAACGTTGTAGAGTTCTTGAAATATAAACAATAAAGCATTTGAAATTGGACGGTTGCTCAAGTTGTAATTGTAACAGTAGTCTAGGTTTTAAACACTGGATGTAGCCTATCCCCCGATAATTTTGAATTTGTTAGAATCCAACCATATATAACTAAGATTGCTTAACAATCGTCCAGCTGTAGCCTACTGTTGTGAGGGTTTTTTTTATCTTGTAAGCTTTGATTAGCAGGTATCAGTTCTCACTTAATACACCGATCAGGTTTGGCATTCAGATTAGTTTAGCGGCTGTGTAAGGTTAATATTAAATTTCAGTGAACGACGTTACTTCAGTGCAATCTGTTTAAATTTTATCGGTGCTTATTTTTACAAAATTTGAGATTTCAGCAGCAGGGTTTTTGTTAGAGGTGAAAATTTATGTTAATCTTTACATTTTGAATAATTTTAGTTTATTTTGCTCATTTCGGGATGTGGAAATCATGGATACAATCTATAAACTTTCATTGGTTTAAAACAGACATATGACATGTACACGAATTATATACATGCGTTCCTATCTACCATTTCTGGTATCTACGCCTAGATGCAGTACATTCATGTGAAACAAAATGCAGATACAGAGAATAATGAATAAAAACTTGATCAACGTATGTATTAACCAGTGATTGAGTGGTGTCATCCCCTTTTCCTGTAGCTGTTTGGCTAAAACTCGTACCAAAACAGACCAATTTTACAGTAAATGTATGCGTAGGCATGAAACGAAATGACTACGTTCACATCAGCAGAAGATAGAAAAAGGCCAACTTTGCCCTTTAATAACATACGTTGAGATACCAGCACAGCAACATAATCATAGCATCATGGCATTAAATCATTACTAGATTAAATTGAATAATGAATGAAAACTGAGTTACTGAGTAATCAACATTAACATAACATTTAATGTTGGTAACTTTACGTTTCAGACATCACGATTTACCTTATGAAGCTAATATTCGTTGGCTCAACGGGAAAAGGGGATGATGTCCATGTATTGTTCATGGACGTTAACCCCTTTTTGCATTGACCCTATGTATTGTTCAATACACTCTAAAAGTTCAAATGACAAATTGACATTTGAAACGGCCAAAGATTGACACATTTTCAAAATAGGTCTAATAGATTTAATCATTTAGCCACTTAAATATAACAGTGTATAAATGTTAGATCTGGCTTCATAAAAAGTCGGATTATAACATGTTGCCTGACCGGTATTTTGATTGGGCCTTTCTGTTTACAATGTACAATTTGTAATAGTTAAATTGTAATTAATACATTTATCATTAAATGGGAAATCAGCAGGTTTCTGATTCTATTGTTTTTCTGTCATATCTTATCAGCAAACTTTTCTTGCAATGATGTGACGTATAAGTGTCCTAACTCATACTGTATTCCATTACGATTCCGATGTGATGGGAAACAAGACTGTCCACGTGGGGAGGATGAATTGATGTGTGGTGAGTGTTCCTATTCTACAATTTTAAGTAGGCTACATGTACATTCAACCTTAAAGGTTCTACGACATCCAAACGCATGTTGACCTATGTTGATGCCTATTAATCTGGACTGTACATCACCAAACCACTAAATATTTCAAGAAAATATGCATCGTAATTTTAACATATTTTGTTTAACAATTTCTGCACCCTCCTAAGCCCACCTCTGAAAAATGATCCAGATCATCTCTATTCATATTCTGCATGTAACTTAATCCTTGTGACATGAGCCTGACATTAGAACAACGTGTTACTAGTATGTGCCTTTCCATTCAGTGACGTATGTTTTTATGCAAATATTTCTCTGCGAAATAGCAATGACATTATGATTCATAGGCTGTCAGAGGGGGTATTATGTGAAAATGTGATGCTATTGTATTCAAGGGTATACATGTAGTAATAGCAGTGAATGAGAAGGCACATAACTCTGTCTATTGTTCAGATCAAGTGTTACAAAATGATGATGTCACATGCAGAATATGAATAAAGATGATCTGGAGGATTTAGAGGTGGGGCTTAGTGAAGAAAAAAATGTTTTAAAGAAATGTTTGAAAATATATAATGCATATTTTTTTACAAACTATCTAGTCATTTGGTGATGCATAGACCAATCGGCATCACCAGAAGTCAACATGCATTTGGATGTCGTAGGACCTTTAATTACTCTACAATCAACCTTAAAAACTTTTAGAGACACCTTAAAAATGACAAGTTTATCTGTGTAGCACACGTAACATAATCTCAACTGAATATGTGTCATAACTTTATATTGATCAATATATGAAAACAAAACTAATGAACTGCTGCTTCAGATCTTTGTATTATACTTTCAATCCATAAGGACCGATTAATGTGTTTGTTTAATGCCTAACAAACTTGGTATATTTTGATAAAATTGTATCGTTAACATCGACCAGCTACTTTAAGACTAAAGTATATACTATACGTGCATATATACAACGCAAGCAAAATATCGGTTGCGCAATTGATAGCTGTTGATCGACGTTATCGGACTAAATGTAATTTGTTAGCATGGCTGAGTCAAATTGCTATTCCCGCCTCCCTTTTCATTCCTACTAATAAAAAGTGGAAACACTTTGATATTTCTCAGAAAATGTGATGTCAGTCTTCCAACATATTTTATAGCATGTCCACTAGTAAATTAAACAAGATAATAAAGACAATGGCAAAAATTATATAGTATACTTCCTTTTTCAGATGAACATGATGAAATTTACAGAAAACTTTCATCGGTTGGGGTGAATAATAGAAGAAGAAAATTTAAGGCATCTACTAACCTTGTATTGTGTAGCTGACAAGCTTTCGTCCAACACCTGCGGACTTTTGCAAGCCAACCGGCACTGAATAGGAATTCTGGATGTACTTTGTCTCCGATCTATGCTAAAGCGATTTCCCAAACGACAGACAGCAACTGTCAACGGGGAACCATTCCAATTGGCTTGAAAAAGTCCACAGGTGATAGACGAAAGCTTGTCAGCTAAATAATACAAGGGTGGTAGATGCTTCAAATGTTTTTCTTGTATGACGAAATTTGTTCTAAGTCAAAATCAATTACCTATCTTTATTTCAGATTCCTTTACGTGTCCCAACGGGCTCTACAAATGTCACGATACTCGCCACTGCATCCATTCAAACCTCGTCTGCGATGACGTCATTCATTGCCCGGATGGAGATGACGAACTTTTTTGCGGTAATTGTAATATTTCTCATCTATTTAAAGGAGTATTCATCTATCTATTTAGGCATATCTTTGTCTCTCTCCCTAACATGCCTATGCATTGTATATCAAAAAGGATATAGCAGTGTTAATCAAGGGCGTTAATAGACAATTTTGAATGAGGGTGCAGGGACGATGGAAAACATTGCTGCCCCCCGCCCCAAAAAAAAAAAAAAATCCCAGCCAATCAGCATCCGACAGCCGGGGGGGGGGGAAGGGGCCGACGACGAAAAACATTTTTACCTGTCTGAAAAAAATCCCAGCTAAACAGCTTCCGACAAGCTTTTACAATTTGCCTATGGCCAAAATGAAAATGTTGTGCATGAATTTGCTGACAAGAGCATGAATGTGGGGGTGTCCCCCCCCCAAAAAAAAAAACACCCCTGGTCTTAATATGTTATATATCGGCGTGTAATCTTGAATGAATGATACCAGGTTTCGTCTTGATGTCAATGAAAGACTACAATAGAATAACGAAATGTAATGTCATTCTGGTTCTTATGTTGAGACCGGGTGCAGAGTGTCACACCTGCTTCTCTGGTTGTTTCCACCAATAGGACGGTCCCTATTGCAATGGGCCATTATTCAACTTTTGTCCCTACAATTATATCTGAATCAGTTTGGTATCAGCACTTTGGTATACTATATTGGCTTGAATTTACACCTATATATCCCCCATATAAGATCACGTGTCAAAAATTTCAATTTGAATAATAACTCATAGGTTTTATGATGAAATAATGAGATGAATTCGTTAATTCCCATTGTTCTCCAGATCAATGCCCACGTGGATGTAAGTGCACTGGATTATCGTTCGAGTGTGAGGACAATCACTCCGAAGCTATCCAGCTACTGCCAAGGCATCTACGAGGATTGTAAGAATATATTTATACAATATATATTTTTATCATTTTTAGAACTTGCTTTATAATCTCCTCAAAAAAAGTTTGGAAATCTGACTTTGATCGTTTATGTATCCCTTCTTTTCGTAGTAATCAATGCACACTTGGTACAATCAACAAGACTATTCAAATTTTTTTTAATAGTACCCTACTTCTTATGATTATGCTTCGGGAAAAGGGCAGTGTTTTAGAATATGGGATAAGGTGTAAAGTGAAAAGCTGCAAAATGAACACCGCTGGTCAACCATGAATGCCAATTTCAACAGCAGCCGCTGGCACTTTTTTTTTCTTCGAGATTAAATGTTTTCAGTCCTGTTTTTAAATACCCATACATGTTTTGTTTGTTTTTTGCTATTTGCTTGTTTTCTTTCAGGTCACTTGGCTGTTCAAAGGAAGCAGTCATTTGCAACACTACCTTTAAGGATCTTGGACCTGATGATAACGATGTCATGAACGGAATGTTTCAGCCGTCTCGATATCCGTATGCTGCTTACATGTGAGGAAGTGTTGACTTGTTTTCCAGTTTAGAATTAATTACTTCACAGTTTGAAAGATCAATGATTGAAAGACGTGATAATAAACTGTTAATGCCAGTTAAGAAAACAGAAAACAATTTGGAAATCCGGGCCGAAAATACGGACAGGAAGCAGGGGTACCTACCCATCAATTTGAGTGCAAATATACACAAATGGTTTATCAAAGGTATCATCTTTACCTTTTAACACCCTTCTACAATGTTCTGGAACAATAAATAAATAAACGAGAATTCTATCGTTGAATAGTTGTTTATGTAAGTGACTATGAATATTATATGTGAGATGAATGTAACTTTATCATAAGTACTTGTTTATCGGGAACGATCTATAACTTTGTAGCATTTATTAGTCATTGCGCACTTAATCACAATGTGAATAAAATTTGAGAACCCACATGCTCACCCATTGAAGTTATTTCTAAACAATGTAGACATAGCTTTATCAAGCACTGTCCAACAGGTGAAAGTATTAAAATATTGACACATTTACGTAGCAAACATAAGGTTCTACCTTACGCCGATTTATTTATAAATTTATTCATTCATCTTATGTTTTTAGTTACAAATTTATCCTTTCATACACAAGTTTATTTATTTATCAATCTAGTTATGTTTATTTCAATTGCAGGTACCTCGAGAATGCTGGAATTTCGCTTATTCGACCTCTGACGTTTGAAGAAAATTCAAATTTGCTTCAATTGTAAGTTCCCTGATTGATTTCGTATCTTTTCCAAAGTTTATAATAAAAGTGTAAGTTGACGTAATTGCATAGGTAATTTGTACATTAGAGATCTGCTACGGTATCTGTTGTTGAATGTACATGGCTGGAAACATCATGGTTTATTTATTATTGTTATTTTATTATCTGAAAATAGGATATGTTTTTGATGAATATCAATTTTGTTTCGTTTGGCATTACAAATATACAAAACGCTCTACAGTTAACGTAAAATCATCGGAAGTGCGTATTTGTACAATGATATAACGTTTACAGTATCGTTGAAAATTTATGTAGCAATTATAATTACAGGTGACGTGTTAGGTCAACGTAAGATTATTCGGTACATATTAAAATGAAAATATATCATGATGCGAATAAAGTGAGATGTCACATTGTCAGTTTGCTTGAAAATGAGCCAAAATGGTTTACAATGATCATAACTTGCATGGAACTTATCTCTTTATTGTATTTATTACAACTTTCAGATCATTGGCCGACAATGTTATCAATTTCATTGCAAAAGGATCATTCGTGGGCTTGGTACGACTGGAGAAATTGTAAGTTTTGACCATAGGAAGTATCAACACAGTTTTACTTATTTCTTTCTTTGGAAACAGTCTCCCATTGCAGGTTAAGAAAATGTGACTTAAGATTTACGGCGGTGTGTTGTGAATTCAAACAACGTGCTCATAATATTTGCGGTGAATTATGTCTTCATTTTTATTTTCCCTTTTTATTTATTCGATCATGTTTACATCTATGTATATATTTTGTTTGTTTGTTCGTTTATTTATTCATTCCTTATTTCTTAGTGTATTTATTAATTTATTTCTTTTATTAATAATTTATGTGTTTGTTTACTTATTTTTTTCACTTAATTATTAAGTAGATGAATATACAAAATCGACTAACCAGCGGCACACAATCCGATAAGATATTATAAACAAATTTACTTTTTTTACAATGCAAAGACTAAAAAGAAACAAGCACAAGGAACAAAAATGACATATTAAAAATTCATGTTACATACAAATACATATGTTAAAAAGATCGCTTTAGTGTTGGCATTAGTCATAAAATGTTATGCAAATATGGATTTTGTTGAATGGTGTTACTAATTTAAAAAAAAATGTATAAGAACAGAGTGTTGCCTGGTGTTAAAGGGTATTATCTACGATGTGGCACATGCACCAAAGCCTACACACCAACAAACACCAAGACACACACACACATGAACGTTCTCAAAAAAATATTGATATACATACATAATCACACCTATACTCGCACATTTCATCACAAGGCAACAGTCTTTTAAATTTCACGCTTGTTTTTCGTCTTTGTCAACAGAAACTTATCTCACAATTCGCTGGAAATCATCGAAACCGGAACGTTCTTTAACATGACGGAATTGAAAGTCCTGTAAGTCTGAATTCTCAGTATATTATGAGACTCCGAAAATATAATTTCCGAAACATATCCAAAAGCACGGGTTTTTTGTGGAATTTATGTATAACAATAGTTCCCCGAATTAGTTTTCATAGGCCATTTGTTGAAAAGAGGCGACGACAGAAGGTGCAAAGAGAAGGGTAAGCGGAAATCCCGTAAAACTTTCTAGAAATACATCCAAAATGATTTCATTATTACGATATTATACTTGATATAATCTTATGAACAGAAATAACCAGAATTCCAGCACGTGTATGCCTCATTTTTCCCCAGTCTGCCAGCAGATCCTGAAGCCGATTCACGCTCCCATAGAGGAATTCAATTTCTCATTGATGGAGACATAACTGTATTCACGGAACAAATATTTTACTTCTTAATTGCACTACCTGTACTTTGTAAATATATTTTTGTAAAATTTGATTGTCAAACTTATAATACATATTGTTCCACCCATGCACACACTTTATACTGTACGTGCGTAATATTCCAGAATTGAATTTCACTTTACCAGAAGAAGGGAACTGACGTATTCGTGTTTGGTTAAGTTAATGCACAAAGATATATTTAATGTCATTATTTTGTACCTTGTTTTATACCTACAGTGATATTCGGGAAACGAAGATTGTTGTGACAGACCCTTCAAATATGGACGTGTTTAAGGGCTTGAACCTTCAGTATTTGTGAGTTTGGCGTCTAAACTAATTTGTTTCCGTAATAATTATTGTTGTTAAAAAGTGTGAATGTGAATAACCGAATTAGATCGTTAGGGTATTGTGATTGAGTGCACTATAATAGCATTATCGGGCAAGGGCGGAGTGCTCGCACGGCGTGCTGACTGAAATTAGTTGATTTCACCTCCACTTCTTCAGAGTGTTTCTAATTTGTTTCAAACATCTTTTCTTTTTTTACAGACACGCTGACAAATATCTATTTTGTTGTCTTGCTGGTCTGAATGATCCAAATTCCTGTAACGCCCCACGTGACCAGTTCTCATCATGCACCGATCTCATGGCCAACGTTGTTCTTCGTGTCTTCATTTGGATCCTCGGTGGGAGCGCCTTCATCGGTAACCTCTTCGTCATAGTTATCCGATTGGTCAAGAAGGATATCGTCCGAACGAGTGCCGTCCAGTCGAGTCTGATCACCAACTTAGCCATTTCGGACTTTCTGATGGGTCTTTACATGATCACCATCGCGGCGGCCGATGAGTATTACCGAGGACGATACGCCGTCCATGCGGACGAATGGCAATCGAGTGTTCTTTGTAAGATAGCCGGGATCGTGTCGGTGGTTTCTAGCGAGGCCTCCGTTCTGCTCCTGATGATGATCAGTTTGGATCGATGTCTACACGTCATGGCCCCACTCAAGAAACACCTTCACTTCAACACCAAAGCCATCCGCGGGTTTGAGCTATTGATCTGGATGTTCGCCGTCCTCATCAGCCTCCTACCCATCACCGTCCCCGTTTATTTCGACGACACGTTCTATGGCCAGTCCGGAGTTTGTTTGGCGCTACCGCTCACCACCAGCCGGCCGCCCGGATGGGAATACTCCCTCACCGTGTTTGTGGCCATCAACATGTTCGGATTTCTGACAACCTTCGTCTGCTACATCGCCATCTTTATCTCCGTGAAGATATCGCGCCTACACGTTGCCAAGCAAGGCAAAGAGGGCGTGGTCGACAGGCGACGAGCTGCTGAGATTCGTCTTGCCACCAAGATGGCCATTATCATCGGAACCGATTTCTTGTGTTGGATGCCGATTATTATCATGGGTCTGATGTCAGCCTCGGGAAAAGTAGCAATTCCTGCTGAGGTACGTAAAAAAAATCAGTTTTCATTGATATGGTTAATGAACCGGAATCACCTTCGAAAACTACTGGACTTAAAAAAATTCCCTGAAATTGTGAATTCATCTTTGGGAATAATATCTCATTTTAAAGGCATTGGCTAACATTTACCACAGTTTAAAAAATCTGAGCTACATGATTCCCCATGCTACCATTGTCGTTGATAAGGTCTAAAAATGACGCCCTGAAAAACATTGTATTTCAAAATGATTATTTAGTGCTTTAAAAAAGTGAAAATCCTAAGTTGATCGGATTCACCTGCCCATTTTCTCCCATAGACTTACTGTGTGTACACCCACGCTATTTAAACTCGCCCCGAGTTTTAATTGTTTATTGATGCATAACTTGCCATTCGCAGTGTAACTTTCCAAACTTTTTTTTATTCTAGGGTGTTTATTTGTCCATATGAACACTACTATGTAGTTCAGATATCAAAATTTGACATTTTTTAAATTGAAGCTCCACAATGTTAGCCTATCACTTTAAAGTCTATATACAACATCAAATTAAAGAAATATGAAAGTAATTCAAAATGTCTAGACAGTTTAATTTTTATAATCTTTAGTGGCATTATAATCATAATACATAATTTATATCTCCTTCATTTTAGTCTTCACCCTCTTCTTTTTATTTTGAAGAAAAACTTCTTTTCCACCTCCTCTTCCATTCCTCCTCATCCTCCCCTTCTCTACCTCCACATCCTCTTCCTCTCCTTCCTTCTCCTCTGCTCCATTTCCCTCCTCCTCTCCTCTTTCTTCTCTTCCTTTTCCACCTCCTCTTAGATGTCCTCCTCCTCTTCCTCCCCTCCTCTTTCCATCCTCCTCCTTTTCATCCCTTTCTTCTCCTCTTCCTCCGTCTCCTCCACCACCTCCTCCACCTCCACCACCTCCACCACCACCTCCTCCTCCTCCTCCTCCTCCTCCTTCTCCTCCCCTCCTTCCCCCTTCCTCCTCATTGTTTTCCCTTATACTTCTTGATGTGTTGATTCACGTATATATTGACAATTCTTCATACCTCATGTGCCAATGCAGGTGTACGCATGGACTGCTGTATTCATCCTTCCGGTAAATTCTTCATTAAATCCTTATCTGTACACGATATCGACGTTACAGGAGAGCAAAAAGCAAAGAAGAACGCAGGCAGCAGCACCGGTAAATACTGGTTAGTAAGCTGATTTTACTAAGGCAGATGCAGTCCAAGTCTTCCATACTTTGTAAGTGAAGCTACAAAAATACCAACTTTAACTTTTAAGAAAATTATACCACAGGAAAGGCAAAAAGTAAGTAACAATTTTAGAAAAATTGATATGTCCGACTTTACGCAAGTTACCAAAGATCTTTTACTACACCAAAGCATATTCACTGATGTACCTTGGCAAAGCATAGAATCTTAAAAAAAATATGAAGAAATTATTATACTGAATACGTTTTATTTTTGCACACAATGAATTATTTCTTACGCCAGTATTATTACATCTTACATCACGAAAGTAAGAAATTAACCCATATCTGGCATTGTTAGTACTGAGCGACACCTTGTAAATCTATACCTTAGTTGTTGCAGTGTATGGTATGCAATGTACTTTATACACACCCAGGATACTGTCAGCATACTTGATCTAGAAATGTCTCTTTTAAAGATACTACAGTACTAATAGAATATAGGTATTACATTTACAAAGAAAAAATCAGAAACGATTTTAGAGTGTTAGATGAACGACACCAGTTTTGATACTGTCAGCACCCTTGGTCACGAAGTAATTCCTTCGAAGTTATGAGTATTCCAAAGAAATGTGGGCATTATGTTGAAAGGAAAGAAACAATACTTTAAACTTATTGCACGTATGTGGTATCTGTAGGAGATGGTAACAAATGGTTTAAATTCTGCTTTGAAGGAATTGTCCCATTTTTTCCAAACTTCGAACCGTATTGTGTTTGTTATGTTATTTTTGTAGTGGAAACAACATTAATTTGTATATGTTGAAGAGCAAAAAGATGTGGATGTTGAGTAATGAGACTCTTGCGGAAGGTATATAAGATTATTTTAATGTCACTTGATTGGATTCTTCCTCGCGGTAGTGAATGATTGACAGAGATTATCGTATCAAAGAACCACTACTGTTTGTTCAAGTCTCTTCTGTCACTGAATCGGGGGGGGGGGCGAGCTGTCATTACAAGGTGGACATCATGCTTACTTGAAAAGGATATCTTTTCAGATTTGAATACTTGTTTATGTTATTCTAAGATCGAAGTATAATACTTGTTTAGGGCCCGTTTTTAAAGTCCGTACATGAGCATGGTGTCCACTTTGTAAAGACAGTTGCCTCCCCATCCCCCACCCCTTCGTCACTTTTCACCCTTCCTTTTTGTTAGATACGGGAACCACCAGGTTAACGGAAATGATGGACGAGGGTTTACTGACGTCATTCGCCAGAAGTTCCGAGGCCACGCCCCAGAGATTATCTGATTGGCTGGCACAGATACCACGAGATCGAATCGTTGAACCCGAGGAATTAGCTGTGATGAAGGGCGACCTCACTCGAGCTATGACGCACGCTAAAAGTATGGGAGTGGATGATGTGAGGTGCAACCTGGATCGCGTAGCAGTGCAAACGGTATTACCAAGATAATTTCGACATATTAATATACATAAATATTACACATTAATGATATATTGATGTTCAAATTTGAATGAATATAGTGTAAAATTCGCTTACAATGTTGAATGTTCTAAAAACATGACTGTACTAAATGTCTAGACTTTACAGAAGCGATTGGGGAGTGGGGGGCAGGGGGCAGTTGCCGCACCAATGAAATATTGGGGCAAACATATCGTTTCGCCCTCAGTAAGTTTGAAAACTTAAAAATCAGAAAATTTAATGCATTGTTTAAAAAGCAGTGCAAGGCACAACAAAAATAAACTTAGCTTATACCGCCAAACACCCACAATTTTCAATTTTGTAGGTACTATACTTTGAAAAAGGTGAATATTTTTATTTTGTACATTGTGATAATGAACAATTGCAGAAACCAATAAAATGACAAAAATTGAAATGGAAAGATGTAGTATCTATCCAATCGCTGGACATGTTGCATTAAGAACAATAGACCCCTAATTTATGAGTATAACTCACCCTTTGTGAAATTATAAACAGTAAACTTTTTTTGACTAGCAAGCATGAATCTTTTTGATTAGTAGACCCTTTTATTTAATAACAAAATATGAATAAGAGCCCTAATGAGTGGGTACCTTATTTGGTAATGGAAATTATTGAATAGCGAAACCTCTGACTAGTGGGTGGACCCCAATCAATTGTAATTATCTTAATTAAGAAAAGGAATTGTCCATCTGTTTTGTCTAACCAGAGTGGCACTGGACGTATCACGAAAGCGTTTATCATTATGGAACTCCCGCTTAAGCCGTCATCACCTTGTAGCTGTGAGGAGAC
The DNA here is from genome assembly GCA_001188425.1 of Eucidaris tribuloides. NCBI lineage: Eukaryota > Metazoa > Echinodermata > Echinoidea > Cidaroida > Cidaridae > Eucidaris > Eucidaris tribuloides. Next base: position 107,580 of record JZLH01S0230794.1, read on the forward strand.
CACTTCCACTAAAGATTTCCTGCATCGCGAAGACATTCTGGAATTGCAAAAAGTTGTAACCCTGGTGGACAAAATCAAAATGAAGCAGAAATGAAGATTAAAGGAACTATATAACAGACATTCCGAGTAAATGCCATGCGAGTCACGCATGCTTTATGTCATACAAGTCACAAGCCAGGGTATAGATCAAAACCGAAAAAAATTGAAGCTGATTGCTTTACCTGATCACGTAAAACAATCGAGTATCTGAATATAAAAACGACGTAAGTCCATTTGGGAAATTTGTCTTTATTCTCCCATATGAAACCGAGATGGCAACGCCAGTTACCAAATTCTAGCATACAATTTTAGATATCTAGTGATGATACACTAGTGCTTTGGTTAACTAGAAATTGTAATTTTTTTGGTTTTCGATTTGGGACAATGAAAACAAATTTCCAAAATGGACTTGGGTCGTTTTTATATTCATATATATTCAATCACCCTGGCTCGTGACATACGACATGCGTGACTTGCGTGACACTTACACGGAATGGCTGATAAAGCTGAATTGTACACTAAGAACATATTCAAGCAAAATTTGGATAAGTATAGTGAAAACATATAAAGAGACATGTATTTCGTCTGCTTATAGATTATTATGTACGTAAACTAGTGAAAGTCGTGACTTGTAATATAGAGTTTGCACAAACTCTCTCTCTCGCACGAATAAAATACGAACATATCAATGGTAGAGCTTATACCATGGAACTATTAGCCTATGTACACTCATGCTCATAATTATGGAATATTTTGTTGATACTTTAGTTCTTTCTCCTGTATCGTCCAAAATTTTCAAAACAAGTATTTATTTCACAAAAACGCAATATTTGAAGCAATTTTTGGATTTCATGAGATGACTAAAGTAAAAACTAAAATACGTTTGAGCGCAACAACAATTCAATACAAGCATAACTTAAAATGGTTACAATTATTAAAAGCATCGAATTTTCTAAAGGCCCTACGTAATATCACCCTCCCTACCCCCCCAAAAGGTACCCCAATTACATATTCGTGGAAAATAAAATTATCAACATTATTATAACTATTATTATAATGACTGCACATGAGTTATATGAATCGTCGGTATTTTGAAACATTACATGATTTATTTTTGAATGACATTTTTATTATTTATATTTATTATTGATTTAATTCCCGAGAACATCATAACAAATAACAAGTACATCACAAATGAAACAATATCATAAAAAAGAATAAATACCACCAACAATGCTGCGATCCTTAAAAAGAAATACAATTTTCTGGATATAAAGCGCTGCTCCTCATACAGGATTCAGTAAATAAAACAAAAATAATTACAACAATCTAAACTGCAGAACATATAGTACTGCATGTCGGCAGCTAGACAAATTAAAAGCGAAGAAAAGAAACAGCGCCTAATGCATGCATGCCCCGGTGCTACAATTAGAGCACACACATATAACTAGAAAGTCCGTCTCTCATCACCATGACAAAACCGCCATCCTTCTTCAGGAACGCACGACCATCGCTCCACGCCGACTTATACAACCCCACGATTATCACTACAGACAGACGCGCAACAGACACCGGCGCAAAACAGCAGCCACCGCGATCGACACCAGGCCGACCAGAACAAACAGCAGTCATCGGCATACAACACGGACAGCGCCAGACCACCGACACCCAATCACCCATTCCAGATTGACACCAAGGATAGCACAAAGACGTCGCAGCGTCCACCACCGTCCCAGCGAAACGGACTGACAGTACTCACACGGAAATAAAACCACCAGCGGAAGTTAACCGGTAAACCTTCTCAAGTGAATAGTAATACGACCTTCATTAATTGTTATTACCCATGTATAACAAAGAGGAGGAGAATAAATTAAAATTATTCACACCGCCTTCATAATGAGTGAAGACACACCAAAACAGAGCATAACCTATAAGTATACCCAAACTACAGATACAGCACATAATACAAATCACCTAAGTCCAATCAATCCCGGGCGGGGAGGGGGCGTCCTACGTTGCCGTAAGCAAACGGAGTGGCCGCCATGATAGGTTACCCTCGCCAAAACAAAAAAAAAAAAAAAAAATCCCAACAATGCAAGCCGTGGGAAACAATCCCGAAACTAGGGCAACGCACTCTTCGAAATCCACAAGGCGCCACACAACCTTTGCCCACCCATCGCCAAGACGCAAAAAAAAAAAAAAAAAAAAAAAAACAAAAAATAGGACACCACCCTCCAAAACGACCTCTTCAAAAGGCCGGCCCCGCACCTCCGCGGGCACACCCTGTCGTAACCAAATTTAGCACCCGCCACCACACCGGAAGTCCAATACCTGCCGCCCTGCCCGCGACAAGATAAGCCCCCCCCCCACCAAACAACCCCAACCCCTCCCCCCCCCCCAAAAAAAAAAAAAAAATCTTTCTTCAATCATGTATAGTAATATAAGTGCGATCTCCACTCGTAAATTAGATGCATCACTAAGTGATTTCAAAAACGAAACACGTAAGCCATTTATAAATGGCCGAAATATGTATCAACGCAATACATCCTACCAGTGCAACGTGGGCAGTGTGTCCCAGAACGAGACACTATCTTATAAACATATGAACTTAAATACTATTTGTTCCTGCAAATCATATTAATGTTAACAACAAGTGTTCTCCCGAAACTTGTTATTGGGGTAAAATCTTACCACCAGTAGTAATAATTCATACTATAAGAAAATGCCAACACCGACTCTCCTGATCAACAACACAGACACGAGAGATAAATCATTCTATATAGTTATATAACGTGAGGCACAATTTCCTAATAATCCAAACCGTTTCCATGGTAGTATAGTGAATTTGACTCTTGAAAGAAAACAAAAAGCGGAAGAAAGCGTCTTGAACAGCCCTTCAATCGATGATGGTGATTTCTTCTGATGCGGAAGCAAACGGTAGACACCCATATCTCAGAATTGGGACGCACCGCCTGACGCCACAATAACTTATATTAAGTAATCAATGCGAATTTCCATTAATAACAACTCGCGCGCTATGCAATCCACATAGCCCTCAAACCTCGGTAGTAACTATTATATTTAACTTTGGCAAGCTATCTATATAATCATCAATTACCTCGCATACATAATATGCCGTTTTTTAGTGCTCCGGAGCTGCGGTTTGGAGATCAAATTTAAGTAATATCAGTCGATTTGCGCATCCCTGCTTCCCCTTCCTCCTGCTCCCCAGGGTTACGGTTATTTTAAATTGACGTTTAAGGTATATGGGAGTCGATGAAGTCATGTAACTATTTATAATATTTTTTTTTTTAATAAACCATCCATTTTTATTCATCACTTTTGAGTTTTGTATCGTTCCTCTTTCAATGTATTCCATTGAAGAGAGTCATGAATTTCTATAGAGGATATATTGCATTGATAATTCAATTTTCAAATTATTCGTCCAGCTCGATTTTGTAAATTTTGTAGTGAGGAACTCACATGCACTGCAATGGGAAAATTGTTAAATAAAGAGCTACCTGTGTTTGAAAAGGAACCTTTTTTTTATATACGTAGTTCGCATCACACTACTCGATTTTCTGTCGCACAACTGACCGACTTGGATCCGAAATTTAAAAAAAAAGCTTCTATTTCGTACACGCTGATTTATTTCAGACGCAAATCGGTCAGTCGTGCGGCGGAAAATCGTGCAGTGTGCGGTGGAATTTAGGTATGAGAAATATCTAACGAGCTACAAGGAATGAGTACCACGACAAAATTCTGAGAAGAGCGTAAATACACACTTTTGACTTTGATAC
>JZLH01S0230849.1:2029-20019 GCA_001188425.1 Eucidaris tribuloides
AATACAGTTAACATCGTACTTAGTCTCCAACGGGTTAATTTAAGCCTCTAGTGTCGTGTAGTAAAGTAAAATATATTCCAATACTTCAATGTCATTACACTCCGATCAGCTCCTGTGTAGTATACGTATAGTATAAACATGCATTGTAGATGCTTATATTCAGTTTGTATACCATGCTTACTTGTCATTTCTCAGGTACAAGTACAATGTTGACAAACTGATGACTGTACTCAAACTTGTTGATGTAAATGGAGGAGACATCGGAATGATCAAGTAAGTTGTGTGCACAGGTTCCTTTCATTTTGACATTGATTTATTAACTGATATTGTTTTGTGATGAGACAATGATCCAAATTCCCCTGGTAGCATTTGTGATGCGTTCATAACAATGATGGGGATATATGATGAAAAAGCGTGATGATGATCATGGTGATGAGGATGACGATGATAGCAACATGACAATGACGACGGTGATGGTGGGGTTGGTGATGGTGATGTGGTGATGGTGATGGTGATGGTGATGGTGGTGATGATGATATGGTGATGATGGTAGTGGTGGTCATAGTGGTTTTATGATGAGTAATAATAATGTTAATGAAGATTACAATGATGAAGATGATGAAAGTGGTGGTGTGGGTATGATAGTGGTGCTAATGATGACATTGGTGATGAAGCTGCTGCTGTTGATATTGATGTTGATGGTAATGGAGGAGATGGTTTATAGTAATGATGATACCAATGATGATGATAATAATGATGTTGGTGGTGGAGTCGGGTGTAGGTATGATAATGATGGTGATGATGACATTGATGCTGCTGCTGCCGATGATGATGATGATGATGATGTTGATGATGATATGATCAATGATATTGATGATGTTGATTGATGATGATGATTATAATAGTGATGATGATGATTATGATGATGATGATTGATGATATTGATAATGATGATGATATTGATGATGATGATTATGATGATGATGATTGATGATATTGATTATGATGATGATGATGATGATATTGATGATGATGAGGATGATGATGATATTGATGATGATATGATCAATGATATTAATGATGATGTTGATTGATGATGATGACTATAATAGTGATGATGATGATGATGATGATGATGATTGATGATATTGATCATGATGATGATATTGATGATGATTATGATGATGATGATTGATGATATTGATAATGATGATGATATTGATGATGATGATGATATTGATGATGATATGATCAATGATATTAATGATGATGTTGATTGATGATGATGATTATAATAGTGATGATGATGATTGATGATATTGATTATGATGATGATATTGATGATGATGATTATGATGATGATGATTGATGATATTGATGATGATATTGATAATGATGATGATATTGATGATGAGGATGATGATGATGATGATATTGATGATAATATGATCAATGATATTAATGATGATGTTGATTGATGATGATTATAATAGTGATGATGATTATGATGATGATGATGATTGATATTGATAATGATGATATTGATGATGATGATTATGATGATGATGATTGATGATATTGATAATGATGATGATATTGATGATGAGGATGATGATGATGATATTGATGATGATATGATCAATGATATTAACGATGATGTTGATTGATGATGATGATTATGATGATGATGAAATGGTGCTAAAGGGATACCATAAAAAAATACATGAACTGTGATGTGCAATATAAGCATGATTTCTACTTTTTGGTTGTGTTTTATTACTTTACAGTTGGTTTGCTGTACATGGCACAAGCATGAACAACACAAACTCGCTAATCAGTGGTGACAATAAAGGCTATGCATCGCAGCTGATGGAAGCACATTTTAACAAGGGATCCCTCCCTGGCAAGGTTTGACTATGCACATAATTTTATACTTTTACAATTAGTGTTGGTGATAGCAAGTTGAATTCAAATAATTCTTCTTCCCCTCGCAACCCCAACCCCAAGGGCTGAGAACTGGTGGGGCATATAACTTTGCGACCCATAATTAGAAGAGTATCCAATAAATTTGTCATATTTTATACCTCACATAAGTAACAACAAGTTGGTTATATTAAATAGTAATTTAAAATATTCAGCAAATCAATATGATTTGCATAAGTCACATTCAAAAGTGCTACTTTTACGAGAATACAAATTCCTCAAAAAGAGACTTTTATTTGATTTGATATATCTCTCTTATTACTGTATTTGATTGTATCTTATTTGGTATCATAAAAAGCATCATGCCCCCATCCCTCCAGACTATTTAGGGTAAATACATTGATACAATCAGTATATAAAACTTGAGTTTCCAACCTTTTTTTTAAGAGTTAGTAATAAAAGTGTAAACCATACTGAGACATGTAATGCCTTACATATGGATTATAATGTTAACTTTCTGCTCTCTGCATTTGTTTTCCAAAGATAATAAGCACAGTTGCAAATCTCCACATTTTCATTTTATTGTCAATTTCTTAACCACCTGTGACTTAAATTAATGATTAACACAGAACACCCATTTCATAGTGATATGTTCCATTTAAACAGGTGTAAACAAAGCATGTTCCCATATTTTAGTGTCAATTTCTCTTCCACCTGTGACTTCAGTTAATGGTTAACACACAACACTTAATTTGCAATAATATGTTCCCATAATTTAGTGTCAATTTCTTTGCCAGCTGTAACCTGAGTTAATCATTAACCAAATAACTTGTTTTGCAATGGCCAATTTTGCTTGCTGAACAATGTGTCCATTTAGTGGCATTTCTGTGATATGCCTGAATCAAGCAAGTTTCAAGAAGAAATTTTGTTCAAATGTGTTCACACAATTCACTTGGTAGGATAGTGTATGTGCAGTTATTGTAGAGTTAGTGAGTTTTCATTATGAGGTTCCACTTACATTAGACTTGGATTTAAATACACTTACATTTAAATATGAAATGAATCATTCAAAGACCCTATTTAAGACTATGTAAAAAGGTGCATGAAATTTTCAAAATAAAGAATATCATGGATGTAATCAATGAAAAGTAGCTTCTTTGATGTTTTCACTCCCACCCAAGAGTTTAACCTGGCACTGCCCCTGGGCTGTGTTTTTGTAAAAATTTCTTATAACATGTGATACAAAATAGTGTTTTAGGCATTTTGTCTTACATATATTTTCTGTACATGTGTATGTGCATGCATATAACTAAAACATTTCAAATAATTCATGTATATCCACAGAAATTGTGGAGTTTGTTGAGGGTCCAAGAATGGAAGGTCATAAATTGTACAGCACAATGTAATCAAGAGATTAATACTGCTATATCGGTCTTCAGACATTTTGATGACTTCATGCACTAAAATAAAATCAACTTTTTCATTATTTATGTAATTGACAGGGTAAATTTGTAGCAGCCTTCGCACAGAGTAATCTTGGTGACGTCTCCCCAAACACAATGGGTGCCAAATGCATTGACACTGGTCTGCCATGTGACAGAAATCGCAGTACATGCGATGGAAAGGTATTGTCAGTAATAATAGTTATATCGTCCCTGTTGTGACAAACAATTGAATCTCAAAAAAAAAATTAATGTTCAGGAGAGCCAGAAGCACATTAACAAGTGGAATAGCTGCCATTTTACCTGGGGACAGTGGCTCTATTTTTTTGAGATTTGAAATATCAGATTTGGACAAAATAAAATCTAGTTTCCTAGCTACAAGTTTACATAGAAAGCAATTTCACCCAAAATAGAGGTACAAGGTTTTGTCAGCCTAGGAATGTCATGCAAGTAAAGACAGGAGCAAGGACAGAACCATAACTTATTTTCTTAACCCATTCGCTTCTGGAACTGAATGTGTCGTGTACTGATTCTACATGAACTACAGAATCTTAGAGGCATTAGGTTAAAGGCTTCATCAATGAAATCTATGTGACCTGTGAGATGAAATAAAGATCGGGTAACTTTTTGATTTTGACTATGTAAGTCAAAGACTCACTCACGTAAAAAAACTAACAGGTAAACAGATGAGACTTAAAACAAGTTCATACACATTATTTGTGATGAAAATTCTTATGTTTATGTCTGAAGAAAAACACATTTTTAGTTTTATGTTGTACAAGTTTCTTGGATATTTGGATCCTTAACTTCAAAACAGTAGCATTTCTTCTATAATTCAGTATGCTGTAAGGTAATTCTGTTAATTTTACCTGTCAAGTTAGGAAACTATGGAGATTTAAAATTTGTTTCATTAGCTTTACTCCTATCCAGATTTTTTTTTCTTAGTTCAAAGAACAAAAGCAAGCCTGAGTAGCCATGAATGAAGAACACCTTTTACCACGCAAAACACAAAAAAGTGTTTACCCTTTGTGAGTTTGTTTCAGAATAATGTAGCTGTATTTTGTTTTATTTTCACAGAATGAGAAATGTATTGCCTTTGGACCAGGCAAAGACATGTTTGACAGTACCAGAATTATTGGAGAAAACCAGTACAACAAAGCTATGGTAAGTAGATGGATGCCAAATAGATGAGTGTTTATTAGAACAAAAAGCAAAATTTTAACTCTAAACATGCCAAGGTCACAGATCTGCACAAATGAAGTCCATAGTGGCTTAAATCCTGTGGCATGTTTAGAGTTGAGTTCAGTGATTGACTGGCCAATATTGTAGGTAGGAGGAGGTAGACAATCAGCCCTACCCCCAGGTAAGAGAGAGTCACCCCCCCCCCTAAAAAAAAAAAAATGAATAGATAAAAGTACACTAACTAGGGTTAAGTTTATGTGTTGCATAATACTTCACAATTTGAAGGGATTTCAGTGACACTTTCTACACTTAATTCACCAAGAAATGTAAGGGGCAGCTGTAATGTACAAATCACCTTCAGTGTTATTTGTTATCTGACAACTCAACCATGATTCTAATTAAGATAGATTCATATCAAAATATGCAAAATACTTCAGAAAAAAAACATTATGATACAGATGATACAGTATATATATTCTAAGTCTATAGCTGTGATAAAAATATGAATGTTGTTAGGGCTTATTGTGTAGTTCAGGTTAACTTGTGGTTGTCCAACTTCCAGTCACTTTGTTTTCTAATCATTTCTTCATGAAATAGTATGTTTACATAATATATTTAAATTGAAAAGAGTCTAATTTTCTGTTTACTTTGTATCATAATGGGCCCGATTATTTTGTAACTGTTTTGAAATATAATATCATTACTGAGGCGACACAATCTTGTATCTCATTTTTGTTTTTGGTGAAATTTACTTTTTATGAAATCCTGTAGCTCAGAATCAAAATATTGTTCTGTTCAATATCAGTTTTCAAATCTCAAAGATAAAGTAATATTTACCAAGAAAAAAGCAACAGCTGTCCCGTTTATTACAATGTAATACAGCCATGTTTGTTAGCTCTCTTGGACATTGAATAATTTTGAAATACAAAAATTTGTCATCTCGACAAAAATGTGATGTTAAAGAATTAAAAGAAAGGAAATTTCGCTGATCAATTTATAATCGTCCTATCATAATCATCCTATCCTAAATTGCCTGCTTGTATTATCAATGTTTTGACTCGTAGGAATTATACATGAATGCAACCAAAATGTTGACTGGACCTGTGGGATTTGTCCACCAGTATGTTGACATGACAAATGTGACAGTGCCATACAACTCAACATTTGTGGTAAGTTCCAAATGATATAAAACTCTGCTTATGTTCTAGTTAATTTATCGCCTGGGAAATTTGTTTTGAAAGATACAGAAGCTTATAAGTGCAGCAAGCAGGTGGCTTGAATCACTTGGCCAGGATGCCTTGCTCAAGCCAAGAAGGCAATGAAGTGACTTGTTAATACTCCCCAGATAAATTACAAAGATGAGGAGGTGGGATGACAAATTGTTTTCAATCACCAAGGTGTCTTGTTTAAGATGAGAACTTGACTTGAAACAAAGTAACAAGAACAGATACAAGTAGTTTGTGGCATTGGTACCAGTGCCACTTCAGCAAAATTAATAAATCGCCTTTTTTGACTAGAACACAGCAGCTTGGTCTAAGTAGGCGCTATGGTGAATTAAACAAATCGGCTTCCTGCTGTGCTTGTAAGCTTCAATAGAAATTGCTATTACAGCTTATGGAATTTCTTATTGTAACATAAGAATATAGTTTTGGGAAGGTCTGATTTTTTGTTTGAAGTAATTCCATATATCTATGAAAGGTAATCAGGTTATTTTCATGTTTTTACTCAGGGCAAGACATGCAAACCTTCCATGGGCTACAGTTTTGCTGCTGGTACCACAGATGGCCCTGGGGCTTTTGATTTCACACAAGGTATGTACTGACAATTGTCAAAGTGAAATAAATTTGCAAGGATGTTGAAAGATATTTTAGCACAAGAAACTCAGTATTAAGAATCTATGCACATGCTTATGAAAATCTGAAGTTTATTATTTGAGTTCCTGTGATTTGCCTGTCATGCAATTCAAAACCATAAATGTAAATGAAAATTAATCAGTAAAAAAACCCACACACATTAATTTACTGAAAAAAACAATGTATAAGTATAAGAATTTGTGAAAATGTAAACAATGGGGATAAAAGCACCTACATACAGTATTTTATTTTTACATTTCTTTTGAGCCACCCCCCCCCCCCCAAAAAAAAATAATGAAAATATTCATCTGTATAGTACAGTACAAATATAAACTGAAAATGAAATGTGATTATTTTTATTTTCAACCTACAGAGGAATTGTCTGTGTTACACAGAATTAACCGTCTGTTCTGGGGAATCATTTATAAAAAAATGATCTTTTTCTACCTTCCCCATAAATGGACAGTACTACCACTTACAGACACATGTGTTGCCACTTTGCCGGCTACATGTCAGCCGGCTGCTTCTTCTTTTGAAGTCGATGATCACTGTATTTTCATGATGGAAATAGAATTGACCCCAAAACCATATTTTATACAAAAACTGTGAAATTATAGGGACTTACTGAGCTTTCAGTGGTTTGTTGACCAGAATCTGGATGATCTTTTGATTCTTGAGTGTACCTTTCTTTTGGTTCCAGTGAACCAAAGGAGGAGTCCCGTTAATTCTTGAAGGGATTCGTATTTCACTGGTCGTCTGACGAAAAACAAATGCGCTGCCATCATTGTAAGGCAAACATTTTCTTTCTTGGTAAGTACTCTGTCAAGTAGGCTCTCCAGGATCTTCTTGAGTGTCAGACATTGAATCTTTGATAATTAGATGATATTTCTTTCTACAAAAGTATATATCAAACATTGAACCTTTCTTTTGGTCCAGTGAACCAAAGGAGGAGTCCTGTTAATTCTTTAAGGAGTTTGTATTTCACCAGCCATCTCACAAAAAACAACTGTCCTGCCGTCATTGTCAGGCAAACATTCTCTTTCTTGCTGGATACTCTGTCAAGTACGCTTTCCAGGATCGTCACGAGTGTCGGACATCAAATCTTTGTTGATAATTAAATGATATTTATTTCTACACACACACAAAAATCAAATAATCCTTCTTTTGGTTCCAGCAAACCAAAGGAGTCCCGTTAATTCTTAAAGGAATTCATATTTGTGGCCATCTAACAGAAAACATCTGTGCTGTCGTCATTGTCAAGCAAACATTCTCTTTCTTACTGCATTCTCTGTCAAGTGCTCTCTCCAGGATCGTCATGAGTGTCGGATATTGAGTCTTTAAATTCTTGTTGGCGGATTTCCAGGAAAAACTTTCAAATGATTTGAATTTGTTATTTGGATCAATTGTGAAAATAAATTCATTTGATTTGATTTCTTTTTGAATTTGCTTTGAAATTGAATCAAGGATTAAGTCATGGATAATTTCATTTTCTGTAGGGTTCACTTATACTAGCCATCCTTGAGATTCCCCACAGCTTGTGAATGGAAGGAAACAAACAAATGCAAATATGTGAGCCGCTCCAATGGTAGGGGGCAAAAGTCGCAACGGACGAAATCACAGAAAACGCCAAAAACCAAGCCATACCACTATTTTTGTGAATTTTTTTTAATTTCAGTTTTGAAAAGTTTGATATCTATTCTATCTAATGTGTGAGTTTCAGCTTTGAATTCGAATTCTAAATAAAAATTGAGATAATTAAAGAAAGTATTGTATCTTTCTGAAACTGAAAACGGCGAGTGTTCTCTCTTTCAAATTAGTTTGTTTGCAACTGTTTAATACACAAACAACTATTAAAAAAGAAACAATAGACCCGGATCTCGGCCAGGCAGTGCTACGCGTGTTAATCCCCTGTCTATAGAAAACGTTTCAAACTTCTGTTGTTGAAGGATGAGAGTTACGTAAGAAGCATAAAAGGGTCTACGAGAAACTTGCATACCCATACTACATAAGTTATATACATGTACATGGTCTTGTACTTCTACCAGCAAAACACATAGATAATCAAAAAAAGAACCAGTAGCATACAAGGATTTCATGTATTGCTATGGAAGTATTTTTATTTCTGCTATAGGAAAGGTGGTGTGTTTGAATTATGAAAAAACACAGAACGCACGATCTTACACAAATTATTATTGGTTTCCAGACTTAACAAATAACGATCTCGCAAAACTATTCGTCCTCTATTCTTACATGACTCAAGTGAAACATAAGTAATGTTCTCTCATAAAACTGGAAACGACAACAAAAACTGTCGTAGGTATAATTGCCGCAGCAAATGGCTATACAGTGACATCCAGCAAGAACTGGGTTGTAGTGTTAAATTTACATACGGTGTTTGTGTTTGTTATTCTTTTTAGAATTTTTAGGACATCATCAATATCAAAAACAATGAAAACGCTAGTTTTCCATAATGAATTATATTAAGATTAATTAAATTAAAGATTGCTATGATTGTAGCGACACATTTTCGCCGAATGGCTGCAGATTAGCAGTAGTTTCGTTTTACATTGTCACATTCATCATTAAACTTTTCACTGTAAACATTAATAAATGAACTTGACATTTTGCGTAAAACTGGACAAGAGTACAGTCTGTGACCATGCCAATTTTCAATTTTTTTGATGCAGGTGAAGCCCCGGTTGCTAAGGACTTTTTAGGAATTATATCACTAATTCAAGGGCGCATCCGCGCCCGACTGAGTTTGAATTCATGGTGAAACTTTAAACGCCAATTTCTCCGTTAACTTCCTTGGCGTGCTGTCTAAAAATTGAACTTTTGATCAGGTTTTTTGCCCCTTTCCTTTTGCGTATATTTCAAGTGTTATATATCATTTTAAAGCTAAGAATATGGAGATTTTGAATCAAGCAAAAAACAGAAAATGATTTTTGCGACTTTTGCCTCCTACCGTCGGAGTGGCTCACATATAGTTTTCCAAGCATGTCAGTTAAATGTAGAAGAACAAAAAAAGTAACAGAAACAAACAAACGATAAAAAAACCTACCTGTTTTCTCTTTGTAGCTGTTTGCATTTGTGTCAGCTCGTAATTTTGCAAGGCTGCGCTGCTTGTCTTTCTCTTTTTGTTGGCCCAGTACGGTGATCTGTGTGCTTGCTTCATTTTATATCCAACATAAGTATGAGGTTTATGGATTTGTTGGAGATCTGATCTTAATTTCTTTCAGCCTGTATTAGTTTCAGAAAGTTTGCCAATTAATTCTGGGGAAATGTCAAATCCAGGTGTGTGACCATTTTCGGCATTCTTAGTGGTCACCGTACTACTTGCAAAAATGTTCTTAAAACTCGCCTTTTGGCAGTCCTTCCTCAAGTTGCAGCATTTAGTTGTTGAATCTTTGGGATTAGACTGCTTTCCTGTAGGTTTTGGCATCATTCATGTGAAATATATTCAAAATAAACAAGGAAATTTACCGATATATTAGAAGAGCTGTCAGGATGTGTACATTGTACCCACTAAATACAGTGTTTGCAGCACCAGCATTTTTCTTTTGGTTCCGGCGAACCAAAGGAGGAGTCCATTTATTCCTAAAGGAGTTGTTTTTCACCGGCCGTCTCATGAAAAACAACTGTGCTGTTGTCATTGTCAGGCGAACATTCTCTTTCTTGTTGGGTACACTGTCAAGTACACTCTCTAAGATTGTCACGAGTGTCAGACATCAAGTCTTTAATAATTAGATATTTTTTGGCACCAAATTTAAAAAAAGAAATCAAAGAACCTTACTTTTGGTTCTGACAAACCAAAGGAGTAGTTCTACTAATTCCCAAAGGAGTTTGTATTTCACCAGCTGTCTCACGAAAAACAACTGTGTTGCCATCATTGTCAGATGAACATTCTCTTTCTTGCTGGGTACTCTGTCAAGTACGCTTTCCAGGATTGTCACGAGTGTCGAACATTGAATCTTTGATAATTAGATGATTTTTCTTTATAACACAAAAAATTATCAAGTAATCTTACCTTTGGTTTCGGCAAACCAAAGGAGGAGTCCCGTTAACTCCTGAAGGATTTTCAGATTCAGATTTCATATATTATTGTCCAAAGAAATGGAAAATCATTTTGTTTACATGGATAAACATACAAATATAACAATATAACAATTAATAATACAAATATACACTTCACACTTATTAGTTCACCGGTCGTCTCACAAAAAACTGTGCTGTCCGACTGTCGTCATTATCAGGCGAACATTCTCTTTCTTGCTGAGTTCTCTGTTTAACCTGGGAATCGAGCCATGCAGTCAGTTAAATTGTAGATGTATTATTAAATTGGATTAATGGATTTAATATAAAGATGATATTTCTTTCCTCCCCCCCCCCCAAAAAAAAAATCAAATAACCTTTCTTTTGGGTCCTGCGATCCAAAGGAGGAGTCCTGTTAATTTCTGAAGGAGTTTGTATTCACCAGCCATTCCACAAAAAACAATTGTGCTGCCGTCATTGTAAGGCGAGCATTGTCTTTCTTGGTTGGTACTCTGTCAAGTACGCTCTCCAGGATCTTCATGAATGTCGGACATTGAATCTTTGATAATTAGATATTTCTTTCTACCAAAAAATAAAAAAAATTAAATAAGCTTCCTTGTGGTTCCCGTGAACCAAAGGAGGAGTTCCGTTAATTCCGGAAGGAGTTTGTATTTCACAGGCCTTCTCATGAAAAACAACAGTGCTGCCGTCTTCGTTAAGCGAACATTCTCTTTCTTGTTGGGTTCTCTGTCAAGTGCTCTCTCCAGGATCGTCACGAGCATCGGACATTGAATCTTTGATAATTAGATGATATTTCTTTCTAACCAAAAAAAAAAAAAAATCAAAAAACCTTTCCTTTGGTTCCAGCGAACCAAAGGATGAGTCCTGTAAATTCCTGAAGGAGTTTGTATTTCAGCGGTCGTCTCATGAAAAACAACTCGTAGCCCGGCTGGCAGAAGGGCGTTAACAGTAAATTGCTTGTAACGTAACAACCATGGACTGGCTTATTTCACATGAAATCAAAGTATTGTGATCTTTTAGATCCTTCTATCAGTACATGGAGGCAAAAATATGGAATAAGCCTATGGGTTTCAAATTAGAGGCAATTTACTGTTAACGCCATTCTGCTTAGAGCATTTCCTAACGCCCTTCTGCCAGCAGGGCACCGAACTGTGCTGCCATCATTGTCAGGCAAACATTCTTCTCCCTGCTGGGTACTCTGTCAAGTATGCTCTCCCGGATCGTTTCATTTCTTTTCCAATTTGCTTTGAAACTGAATCAAGGATTAAGTTATTGCAAGTCTTGGATAATTTCATCTTCTATAGGGTACTCTTATATTGGCCATTCTTGAGTTGCCTCACAGCTTGTGAAAGGAAGGAAAGAAACAAATTATGGAATTATGGTTTTCCTGGCATGCCACTTAAATATAAAAGAACAAAAACAAAAAAGTAACAAAAACAAAAACCCTCCCCATTTTCTTTTTGATTTTGTTGCGTTTGGTTCATCTCATCTTTTTTCAGGGGTGTTCTGCTTGTTTTTGCCTTTTTGTGGGCTGAGTAGGGTGACCTGTGTGCTCACTTTATTTTATATCCGACATATGGGTGAGATTTACTGATTTCAATGACATGATCGCTGAGTAGTTGTCTGAGCGGAGAGCAAGGGGGCGAATTTAGTACACTGACAAAAATATCCCTTGGTAGGTGAACTGAGCTGGATGATTGCAACCTCACCCAGAGTAATTCAAGATCGTGTGGGACAATAGAGCTGAACACCCGAGAGGAATGGATATCTTCTCCAACGTAGAGAACGACACCGCTGCCGAGCCGATCATTTCGATCACAATGAAATTGACAAAATTGATTCAGTTGACAGGATGATGGAGGGGTGTTGGTGGAAAACCAAGTTTCGGTGATCGCGATCAGATGCACGTTACTGAAAAGTGAATGAACGTCCGCTTCAAAATCATTGAACTTATTACCAAGAGAACGTGCATTAGTTAGAAGAATTGAGGGCAAGCACATCGACGTGTGTAATTGTCTTGTATCTGTTAGATTTGATCTATTGAATAGTGTTTGACAAAATTGTTTCAAAACTTGAGTTTTTGATACACGCACTGGAATATGTTTATGCATATGGGTTCCAGCATGGCAGCCGTGAGCACGAAAACATGTGTTACATGCAATGTTTACAAACAAGTCAGGAGGTAGACGCACTTCACGTGCATGTGAATGATGACGTAATGCACGAAGTTCATGAGTAATGTAGCGAACAGTGCATTGTTGACGACGATTGATAGGCAAATGAGCACAAGCACAACAAAGATTCTGCCTAAGAGCAGAAGTTTTGCGCTGAAAAGCATGGGTCCAGCCTTGTGTAGACGAGTGTAGAGAAAATGTAGCGTAACTGGTTTACCGATATTCATCAGAATTGGCGAAACAAAGTTATATCACAATCCAAGAACGTTCCTTTGGAATCTTGACATATCAGTAAAATCACTGGTATGGACAAAAAGTAAATTTCAGATTCAAATAAACGAAAAAAGGCATAAAAATTAAGAGCACCATAAAGAAACGACCAGGCAGCAGCTATACAGCGCCTTCAACCACCTCTTTCCGGGGTTCAGTTATATGCCAAGATATTTCAGTGCATCTGTTTGTGCATCTGTTGATGACAATTGGCATTAAGTGTTTGTCTCTTTGAATCGCAATTTAAATCACAACCACATTTACAGCACCAGCAATCAGCCATGATCGATGATTTTATTTACTTGTCTAATGTTGAAATCTAAGTACTTCAAGAAAGGAGATAATTGATATTTGTGGCGGCATCTCAAAGGGAAAAACATCATGTGCAGGGGGGCGGGTTGTCGTTATTGTCAGGAAACATTTGTTCGTACCTGTTCCCAGATGCTGTCGCAGGATGCATCGTTAGTGTTGGAGCATTGAATCTTTTGATAATGTAGATGATAATTACTTTCTGGCAAAAAACCCCATCAATAACCTTTTGTTTGGATTTGAAAACAAAGGGCTCTGCCGTTATGGGTCTGGGAAGGGTGGTTGGATTTCATTAGCATCCACAAAAAACACGCGTTCTGGCCGTCATTTCAGGCGAACATCTCTTTCTTACTGCATTCTCTGTCAAGTGCTCTCTCAGGATCGTCATGAGTGTCGGAATTGAGTCTTTAAATTCTTGTTGGCGATTTCCAGGAAAAACTTTCAAATGATTTGAATTTGTTTTTGGATCAATTGTGAAAATAATTCATTTGATTTCGATTTTCTTTTCTGAATTTGCTTTGAAATTGAATCAACGGATTTAATCTATGGATAATTTCATTTTCCTGTTAGGGTTGCGACTTATACTAGCCATCCCTTGAGATCCCACAGCTTGTGAAAGGAAGACAAACAAGATGCAAATATAGTTTTCCAAGCAATGTCAGTTAAATGTAGAAAGAACAAAAAAGTAACAGAAACAAACAAACAACAAAAAACCTACCTGTTTTCTCTTGTAGGCGTGTTTGCATTTGTGTCAGCTCGTATTTTGTTTGCAAAGGTGTCGCTGGCTTGTCTTTCTCTCTTTGTTGGCCGAGTACAGTGATCCGCGTACTTGGGGAAACTGTTGTGGTCATTTCTTAAGATCGTCATTTGGAAAATTATCAATAACAAATGGAGACCAACCAAATAATGCAAAGCCCATACATTGAATATAACCTATTGTATAATAAACCTAAATAGGAATATAATACGTGATTTAGAAGAACAAAAAAAACACAAGAAACCTACCCATTTTCTTTAGTTGTCATTTGTGTTTGTGTATCGTCATCTTTTTTCAGGGTGTGCTGCTGTTCTTTGTCTGTTTGTGAGCCGAGTATGTGATTCCATGTGCACCCCCCCCCCCCCCCCGCCCCCCCTCCCCCCCCCCCGCCCCCCCCCCCCCGCCCCCCGCCCCCCCCCGCCCCCCCCCCCCCCCCCCCCCCCCCCCCCCCCCCCCCGCCCCCCCCCCCCCCCCCCCCCCCCCCCCCCCCCCCCCCTCGCTTTCATTTTTATCCAACATAAGTATGAGGTTTATGATTTGTTGGAGATCTGATCGTTGATTAAATTTATACCCTATGTTAATGGGGGGGGGGGTCAATTTGAGCCGCCCCTCGATCAAAATTTCGCGGCGACCGACGCCGCCGCCGCACAATTTTTTCCCTGAACGTTCTACGCTCGCCACTTTTTACTTTCAAGTCTTGGACGATCTTTTTGAGACGTACCGTTTTCTGCGAAATCGGACATACCGTTACCGGACGCTTGGCGACGAACTTTTTTATACATGCAATGTCAACCCCAAATTGCTCAAAAAAGCGGTGATTTGCGTGTAAACCAATCATGGAAATTGCTGTTTTCAAGCCAAAATCATCAAATGTATGAATATTTTTGCTTAACTGGTTGAAATGAATTAATTTTATGCTGTTTATGATTGCAAATAGCTGTCCCAAGCAAATTTCATTCGAAAAAAACAATAGAAAAGCAAAGGTCGAAAAAACAATGAAATACCATAAGAAATTCAGCAAACAATAAATACAGAAGAAATTTAATTCCAATTTTCCGGCAAATGTTTTTGTAGATAATTGTTAAAAGTCAAAATAGAATATCTTGCACGCAAAAATTACACATTCTATTGACTTTTTAGTGAGTTAGAGCCGAAACCAAAATTTCATACACTTATTTGCGCATAATTAATTACTTAAAAAACAGAAAAAATCATTTTTTTGAAAATTTTACTATACAGTCATGTAGTTTACATTCCGGCTCTATGCGCCGCAAATTTTCGCGGGCGATGGCGTGATCGGCGGCCGGAGATCTGAGGGGCGGGTCAAATTGACCCTCCCCCAGTAAAAACGCCGGTCTGAAAATAGCCCAGTTAAAATAGGGTTAAGCCTGTACTGGTTTCAGAAAATTTGCCAAATTAATCTTGAGCACAATTGGGCATATTACATTCAATTGCTCTTTTCCAAGGGTTCAGTTCTGTGCCCAGAGATTCATGCATCGGCTGATGATAATTTCTTATTTTTGATTAGGGCATGAAGTGTTTGTCTCGTTAAATCACTGTGTAAATACAAACCACAATATCCAGCACACAGCAATCAGCCATGATTTATGATTTTAAGAAAACCCTGTCAGTTGTGTATCTATTAAATGATGAATTCTAGGGCGAAAAGGCTGAATCGACTCCTGGTTAACTGACCAGCTGACAGGATCCCAAGTTGACCAGTACCGCATCGCCTCAGTCCTTGGGAAGCGTCAAATCCATGTCCTTGACCAGCTTTCGGCATCCTTAGTGAGTGGTCATGGTCACTGTACTCATTGCAGAAGTTTTCTCAAAAACTCTCCTTTTTGCAGTCCTTCCTCAAGTTACAGGGTTTAGTAGTTTGAATATTTGGATTAGATAGCTTTCCTGTAGGTTTCTGCCATCATTCATCGTGAAATATATTTCAAGTAACAAGGAAATTTACAGATACGTAGGAGAGTTGTCAGGATGTGTATGTTGTAGCTCACTAAATACTGTGTTTGCAACAGCATTATTCTTTTTTTTTCTTTGGTTCCTTGGGGAACCAAAGGACGATCCCCTTAAACTATTGAAGGAGTTTTGTATTTCACTGCCATCTGATGAAACACAACTGTGGCTGTCATCATTGTCAGGCAAACATTCTCTTTTTGCTGGGTTCTCTGTCAAGGAGGCTCTCCTGGATCATCATGGTGTCAGACATCAAATCTTTGCTAATTAGATGATATTTCTTTCTACCAAAAAAAAAAAAAAAAATAAATAACTTTTGGTTACAGCAAACAAAGGAGGATTCCAGTAAATCCTAAAGGAGTTTATCAGGGTTGGCAGTTTCTTCCGCAGGCGGTTTTTTCGCGCCGGTTTTTTCCGTCCGGAAAAAACAGGTTTTTTCCGGCTTTTTCGGAAGAACGGAAAAAACTCCGAAGTGTTTTTATTTTTTTTGTTATTTATTCAGATTTTCATTTTATAAATTATCATTAACTATAATAAAACATGACAGCTCTTTTGTTTTTTTTGTTCTCGCCTGTTTTGGTTAGGAACTTCTAACCATAGTTTGTTGATTCCCCCCTATTCATGGTCACTTCTCCATGCACTACCGTAACTACTCAACTGATTGTGCTGTAATGTATACAGCTGCAGTTTATAGCATGGAGAAAAATATGGTCAAATAATTGGCCTTGTGTAAGGCAGGGGAAACTGAAAGGTTTAATGCCCAAAAGTCATAATCCCACCATTAACAGATTCTGAATGCCTTTGTTTTTGTTTAATTAATTAAAAATCTCGGGGGGGGGGGGGGGGGTACCCCCAGATTTTTGACTACATTTGACAGTTTATATGCATCCAAAGGGTTAATATAAGGTGTTAAGGTTAGCTGAATTATACCTCATCGGAAAGATCAGAGTCTGCTCTTTCTGATGAGGTATAATTCAGATAACCTACACCTTATTAACCTTTGGATGCATAATGTAAAATATAGTCCAAAATCTTGGGTCCCCCCCCCAATATTTTTTTCATTACAGAAGTAATAAAAAAAAAAAAAAAATAAAGACATTCCGCATCTGTTATTGTGTGATATGCCTTTGGCATAAACCTTTCAAATAAAAATAATTCCCAAATCTAAACTTGTGCTTTAAAGATTGTGTCATTTCATTTGCAACGTCAAAAACACCTAAATGAATGAAATCAGCTGAAATCATATCCAATGTGAAGATTAAATATAAATAACACCTCTCATAGAGACTTGGGGTAAAATATTTGAGTTTTGTGAAAATCTGGACGGTTAAACTTCATCCTTTCTCAAATTACTCAGAAGCAATTTCACAAAAAATCCGCGACGTCAAACGTGGCAGGTGCCGTTCCAAAATTGTCCAATCAACCGTTAGTCAAGAGGTCGAGCGCGAGGTTAGCCGTTTAACCAATCAGTGCGCTCTGCTGGTCGCTTGCGACGATACACATAACTGCGGATTCGGCAGTTTGAGCAAAATTGAAACCTCACGGAAAGAACACATTCTGGTAACATGTCATTATTAGTTTTTCTCATAAAACAACAAATTCATGACGCATGACATGATCTCAAACTTTCAACACACACATTTGCCAGAGTACTAAACTACCGTTTGCTATTGATAAATGAAGGGATTAATCGACTTGCACATCCCTGACACAATCTTTAATATAAAAACAAGCTAAGTAGTTAACACATGCAAAGTGGATGCCAAAGATGTGTCGGTTTGCTTTCAGGAAATATAATTATACCATGATGCTGAATAATAAAACAATGATAAAATAGAGTTTAGGACATACATGAGATGCAATACTTTACATGAAAAAGATCCTGGTAGCTCATGTACATACTAGTATACACTGCTTACATGTATGTGCCCCTTTATTAGAGATCGTTTGGAAGGATAATTATTTATTTCAAATATTAATTTCTTGATTTAGATTTGTGACAAGTAGTTGTTTTTTTTTCTGTTTGTCTGGGGTAAATATGCTTGTTGGCCCATAATTTTTG
>JZLH01S0230849.1:24409-43121 GCA_001188425.1 Eucidaris tribuloides
CCAAGTCCACTTCTCTAAATCATATACCAGTCCTCTCTGTTGCAGTGTTGCAAAACTTATGATAAAAGGTTGTTTGTGACAAGAATGTTAGAATTTGCAAAGAGGTTTCAACCAAATCCTTGTGAAGGGATGATCAACCTCTAGCCCATAAAGCCTGAGAAATATTTTGTCTAAACTTATGTGAAGTGTCTTGAAGACATTTGACAATTTAATTGGTGAATTCAAATTTATTTACATGTGAACTTGGACCCTTTTTAAATTCAATGATTCAATTTGACCATCCTGTAAGGAAGATCATACTGCAATAGCCGTGCCATTCTCTAAAATGTAAATTCTCCATTTATAACCCAGCAGGGTTTATGATACAATGCACTTCTTTAGATTTTGGCAAACAGAATTTTGTGCTCCTCTAAATTCAAAAGGATGCAAATTGAATTACTATTATTAGTCTAAGTAATTTTTTTTCTGTTGTGGCTCTGTACTTTTAGATGAACTTTCCTTATGCCTGGTCACCACACATTGTAGACACTCAAATCCTGAGGATAGGTGACTTTGCCATCATTGTTGTACCAGGAGAATTTACGTAAGTTGATAACTTGTGTATTTTCTTGTACTGGTATAAAAACTCATTGTTTGACCTCTGTGGGGGTAACCATATATTGATGATGATGATGATGATGATGATGATGATGATGATGATGATGATGATGATGATATCAATTTAATAATTTAAGTGTTATTTATTTTTTTTGAATTATCAGCAGCATGCCAAATCAGACATCAGTGGGTTCTCAGCATTCTCCCTTAATTCTTAAGGTGCCGAAGTCGCAGATCTGCACCAATAATACACATAAAGTCCATAGAGGTTTAAATCTCTGGCACGTTAAGAGTTAAAATTGTAAATGTGCCCAACATTCTTTATTTTTGTGCCTTCACTGCATGGAGAATGATACATGATACATGTATAAAACATACTTAACATGAAATGTCACAGTGATATAAAGTATTTTGTATTTATTTCTGCTTGCCTTATATTTTATTGTGTTGTTAAAAAAATTGTACTTTGTATATTTAAGACTTAAGAAGAAAGCTCACTGTGTAATTCAGGTTCACAAACATTTCAAAGAATTTTAACATTTGAATTAACTTGTATTTAGTGCCACATAACCACTTATAAACATTATCATTACAATTTTTTATACTCTTTAACTTTCAGAACAATGTCAGGGAGAAGAGTACGCAATGCTGTAACTGAGGTAAGTATCCTTTTCTTCCATAACTCCTAATTGCTGACTGCAAATTTCACTTTGATATTCTTCCATTTCAAAACCCTACTAGAGGACAACTGTTTTATTGTTTTTTCCATCCATCATGTTTGATCTTGATAACAGCATCCCCCAACAAATTCATGCTTTGTTTTCATAAGAATACTTTTGTGTGAAACAAAAATGTGCATGCTGTTTCTACATGTACCTCTCACTTCAATTTCTAATTTTACTCACACTTACATACTACATGTATCTTGTTTTACTTGAAATACATATATACTGGTGCTACTTACTACATTAAAGACACAAGTTAACAATGACAACTGAAATGTGAGCTACATAATCCTAGTCACTTTGATAAGGTCTAAAAATGAGCTCTGAAAGAACAAAAATCATTATTTATTTTAAAAGGGATAATCTATGAGTACTCGGGTTGACCGGATTCACCTTGCTGATTTCCTCCCATAGATGACTGTGTGTAAATCGAGGCTATTTTATACTCCACATTAGTGTTAATTCCAAGGGTGATGTTTATTCATGCATATCTTGCCATTGGCAGCATAACCATACAAACTTTTGTATTATAGGATGATAATTTGTTTAGGCATTACGATGTAGGTCAGATATCAAATTTGACAATTTTTCAGTTGAAGCTCCACAATGTTAATTTGTGTCTTTAATGTAGAAGTCAGCCATTACAGCTATGAAATATGACAATTCAACTGATCACAGGCATGTACTTCTGGGTTTTGAAATTTTGAAATTAATGCCATTCCAGAGACCACAAATTAATGCATGTGTTTAGTCTACTTCTTTAAGAATTTTTGTATTATTTTCATCAGTATTTTATAATCTAGCCCATCTATTACTTTTCATTCAGGCCATGAAAGCAGCCGGAGCCTCAGAGAATGCCACATCTGTGATTGCAGGTCTCAGCAACACATACAGTGACTACATAGTGACGTATGAAGAATATCAGGTATTGAGAAATATAGCACTTCTTTGTAGTTTACCACTGTTGAAGTTTAGAGTAATTTTCACAATACTCACAATGTCAAAAATTTATTCCTGTTACCTGACAGTTCCTTTTCCCTGTTCAGTAATTCTAGAATTAAATAGTTTATCCCAAAACGAAGACTGCTTTCTTTTGATTTCCCTTCAATATGGTTATTTTGATTCCAGGTCCAGCGATATGAAGGGGGCTCCACCATCTTTGGCCAGCACACACTCCAAGCCTACATCAACCAGTTTGCAAAGTTGGCCAAATACATGATGCAGGTAAATAGTCATTATTACTAGACTGTATGACGAAGTAGTAGAAGAAAGAAAGACTGTTCTGACTATGATACACCACTTATTTTTCAAGTAGTAAAACCATTATAAGCAGTCTTTGAATTTGAGTATTAATCATGAAGATAATAGTGTTTTTATGTGCATGACAGGTAACTTGTTTTAACATTTTTCAAGCTCTTTGTGAAAAATAATTTTACTAGCAGGCTTGAATTTCTTTAACAGTGAGTTTTTGAACTATTGAGACTGCAATTTCTGTCATATGAGAACAACAGGTTTTGAGTACCCTGGGAAATCCTGTATGTACAACTTTGCTACCTGGACAATATAATTAACTCATTAACTCTAACATGTCATCTACACCTGCAACTTTATTTTGAGGTACCGGTAATTATATCAAAAGTTTTGAAAGCACCAGTTTAAGAATAACTATACATATATATGCTGAATTAAGCATACATTTACAGAAATGATTGATTCAATTATTAACTTCAAGCACATCAGAAGAAAGTGCTGGAATTTGTCTCTCCTATGATGAAATTGAAACATGGAAGTATGTTGTTAATAATATCTTAGCAAGCCAAGGAACAGAGGTAGGGAAAGAAAGAGATCAAGAGATGAAATAAAACAATTCTGAAATGATACCAACTGGTATGAATATGCAAGGGAAAGAGAGAATTGGAGAGATCATGCTGAGGCCTTCATCCAGCAGTGGATTGACAATGGCTGAGGAAGAAGCAGCAAGCCAAAATATCTTACTTGCACATCCAATCTTGTAACTGTCTCTGGAGTCAATCATATGTTTCAACTATACAACAATTATGCTAACACCTCTGCCTCTTTCCTTTCTGTAAATGTCTTTGTGTCTTAAAAGCAAGGTTCACCCTGACGTCAAGTCAGTCTTGATAAAAGCAGAATAATGAGAGAAACATACTAATGAAAGTTTGGCGAAAATTCACCAAAGAAAAACAGAGTTATGACCTTTCAAAGTTTTAATTTTGTGACGTCACATGCGAGCAGCTCCCCTCATGTCATGTAATATAAATTCAATAAATTGCCAATTTTTAATGGTTCATGATAATTGAATGGTTTTGTTTTTTTTCACAGAAGCCTGTATGAAATGAGGTTTGTGATAGTATATTGAATGCTCAGGTAAAATAATTTTCAAATTTCTGAGAAAACAGCACTTTTATGGAAGTTATATTACATGACATATAGGGAGCTGCTCGCATGTGACGTCACAAAATTAAAACTTTGAACCTTCATAACTCTGCTATTCTTTGGTGAATTTTCACCAAACTTTCACTAATATGCTTCTCTATTATTCTGCTTTTGTTAAAACCAACTTGACGTCAGGATGAACCTTGCCTTTAAGTCATACTTAGAACAAATTCTTCTCTATTTTCCCTTTTATGTCATTGTCAACAGGGCAAGCAGGCCACATCAGGTCCTGTCCCCAAGAGTTTGATCAATGAGCAGGTTTCATTCCTGCCTCCTGTCATCTTTGATGGCACGCCCCTTGGCAAGAAGTTTGGAGATGTGGTGGAGGATGTTGGTACAACTCCGTACAAGAGGGTAGGTAAACCATACTAGCATCATCATTTCTTCTTCCTCCTCCTCTTCACCTTCTTTCTCTTCTTATTCTTCTTTGTCCTCTTTCTCCTCCTTCCTTCTTCCTTCCCTGTTTTTCTTCTTTAGCTGCTATTACAGTAACTGCTACTGGTGCTACTACTGCAAGTGTACTACTATATGGTATGTAATTTTAGTGAGACAACTACCACCAGGGGCCACATCATGGGGGAGGGGAGTGGCAGCCCCCTGTTGTTTTCAAAGTAATAAATATCAGGGGATATTGAGTGTCTTTCAAAAATTTGATGAGAAAAATGTGGTCTGAAAATTCCTAAATTGTTAGGGAGATATTTTTGTGTACTTTTTGCCCTGACGATCCACTCCCCCCCCCCCCCTCCCTCCCACCACCACCAAATGTTTGCTAGCTGGCGGGAAAAATTTTGACTGGGAAAATTCCTGAGAAATGTTTTGGGGGAAAATGTTTTTTCTCGACGAGCCCCTCCCAACCCCAACCGCCCCCACAACTTTTTTGCTCACTGGTACAAGTAAAATTTGGCTGGAATTTTTTTTTCCCAACGAATTTGCCCCCCCCCCCTCGAAGATTTTACCCTGGGGCTGCTCCTGAATACCACTGAGAAAATTTAAATCAATATTGCTATATAAACTCTTTACAAGTGCGCTTGAATGTCGGTTTGTTTTCTTCTTTGTAATCATGGAATCATGTGATCATATATCTAAACTAGTTCATAAGTCATAACTCTGTTGAAATTAAAACATCTGCATCTTCTTCCTGTATTTTTTTCCAGAACTCCATAGTTCAGGCAACATTTCAGGCTGGCAATCCAAGGAACAATTTGAGAGTAAGTGTGGCACAGTTAACAAGATTGATTGATTGATTGATTGATTCATTCATTCATTTATTCATTGATTCATTGATGGATGGATGGATGAATGGATAGATAGAGAGGTAGATAGATAGATAGATAGATGGATGGATAAATTGATGGATGGATGGATTGATTGATTGGTTGACTGATTTATATTGATTAGTGAGGTAGAAAGGGGAGTGGGGGTGATTGGAGATTCGGGGGGGGGGAGAGAGGGTTACATTGTAATTCATATTGTGATGTAGATCTTGCAGAAGGAATGCCTGCATTCAGTCATAGGAAGCTTACTTATGATGTTAGTTAAAAAAAGGCTATAATTTTCCTGTCAGCCCCAGATGCTGAACATATGCTCAAAGGTTTTTTTTTCTTTTTTTTTTGGGGGGGGGGGGGGGAGTGGTTTTGGGGTTGAACACCCCCCTCCAAGTACAACCTACAAAGTAGAGATAACAACTGAATTATTTACACCCGTGGTAAATTTGAATTTGTGTGTGTGTGTTTTTGCAACTCAATGAAAGGTGGATGGACTACATTAGATCCTTTGTTTCATAGTTTTAGCTGTAAGCTGTGTATATATATTAATTGGCAGAAATCACTTTTCATGCACTTAAAAGATTACAAAACTTGGTAAGGTATGACTAATTTAGTTGTTAACTGTAATGATGTAAATAGTGTAGAAAATACTCTAAATATATCATGTATTCAAATTTGATGTAAACTGTTTGTTAACATTATGCCACACCCCTTCTTTACCAGACTGGTGATACTTTCATGGCTGTTGAATACCTGAATCCCCAGACCAGTCAATGGCAAGTCCTGTACACTGATGCTGACTTCTGCACAAGGTATGTGATATTATTCAATCTTATGTAATGTGAATGCATGTTACTTACATTTCAGAAAACACACGTAGCAGATACAGTGGACTCTCGTTACAAAGAACACCGATATTACAAAATCTCATTGTAACAAACACATCAAATTTTGGTATTTATTTGTTTTTGCCTCCTTTTGAATAACAAAATTTTGATGTAACAAAGTAATCTTCCTGGTCCCAAAGAGTTTATGACAGGAGTCTACTGCATTTTGTAAAATAATAATTAGCTTATTACACTGGCTATGATAAAGTTTAACTACCATGCTTAACCCGTTGGCTACGGGAACCGGATGTGCCCTGTGTTAATTTTATGGGATTTTCAGAATCTCGGAGGCAACGGGTTAAAAAAAAAAGAATTTGTTTCAAGTTTTGCTTATACATTAACAAAATTTTAATAAAACTTGACCTTTATTTACATAGTCACACGTATACTATGTTCAATGGTAGGTAAAAGCATACTTACTATTTCATGAACTGTATTATTAGTCGGTGACAAATAATTTAGTGTTCTAGCTCCTAAAGTTTGGAACAAATCTTGCATTCAGAATAAGGGAATGCCTTTCTCTTGATATTTTCAAAATTAATCTAAAAACCTGTTTTCTTTATAATTTTTGTTTTTGTTGTTAATCTACATGCAAGCACCGTGGTACTCTTTTGTGTCTAGAGCCCAAAGATACTTATTATTATTATTTGGTTTATCTGTTCAGTTTAGGTGTTTTTGATTATGTATGCATTTTGGAATTTGGATGTTACATGTATTGTTCTGTCTGGATATTGAAAATTATTTAATTTTTAGTCATTTTCTTTTATGCAAAAGCACTTTGTACATGTATTATGTAAGAAAGATGCAATAGAAATGCTGTTATAGTACACTTCATTCTAAATAATTTTAACCGTCTAGATTCATTTGGACCCGAACCAGTACAATCCTTGGCGAAAGCACAGCAACACTGAGATGGGATATCCCCGCCAACGCACCAATCGCAACTTACCGCCTCCATGTCTACGGAGAGTCAAAGAGCC
Source organism: Eucidaris tribuloides (assembly GCA_001188425.1). Lineage (NCBI taxonomy): Eukaryota > Metazoa > Echinodermata > Echinoidea > Cidaroida > Cidaridae > Eucidaris > Eucidaris tribuloides. The sequence goes on from JZLH01S0230849.1 coordinate 31,321, forward strand.
TCACCCAGGAAATTACCAGCTATGAGGGCATGTCATCACAGTTCAAGGTCACCGCATAAATACAGTCAATCCAAGGAAGTTAACAAAAGAACATGTGTAATTTTTTTCAAACCACATACAATTAGCAGGGTTGGTATATTAATTTATGTTGATTTTTTTTTTTAATAATCAACCTAAATTTTGCCCCCCCCCCCAAAAAAAAAGGGAACAGCAGTTGAATTAATAAATTTAGAATTTCAATCAATCTATCATTTAAAACACTTTAGTATTTGATTTATGATTGATAAAAATCAAATCTTGATTTTTTTCATGACTTTTGTCACATGACTAAGTTTCATTATACATGTACGTTTGTTTGTTTAATTTAAAACACAAACACTAGTTTATAATAATAATTTACTGTGCTGGTGATTGCGACTGTAGTCTGGGTGTGTGTGTGTGTGTGTGAATTTTAATGTCATGATTCACGTGTATTGTAGATTTTTGACCTCATAGAGATCTATGTACATATAAAGACAAGGGACTGTGACTTTATATGTGGGGAATCATGTTTTGTTTAAATATCACCTCTAGTTGTTTGATTATTGTATATATAGGATATACATTAAATTAAATATAGCATGCACTCTTTTGATGCACCTGTTAGAATTATAGATTCTGTTTGGTGACTGACATAGTACTATTTCAGTGCATGGTATATTTCTTAGCTGCCTATGTTGTGGGCCTATAATATGCAATGCATATCAAAATTGGGAGTGACATCCCATCATAAAAATGGTATACATGTATGTGAGTTTACTTTGCTATGCAAGAAATGATAGATATGTAAGTTTTCAAAGTTTCTATTACATGTACAGTGTTATCATTTGATCAATCAACTATTGAGTAAGTGACTATGTTTTAAATATTGTTTTTATTTCACAAACAGAATTATGATGATGTAGTCTATTTGATTATTATCTGAACTGTTAGATATCTTTGCTGAAATGTAAATGGGCACAACAGTCCTTAAAATGTATTTTTAAAGCCACAAGCACAAATAATAGGATTGTAAAAATAGTGCTTTCTATTAGATTTTTTGTTAATGATTTACACAGCTCTACCTGTTTATGAACATATTTTTATGAACATTTGGGCGTGTAAGGATGAGCTGAAAACAAATATTAATGGTATTGTGAAATAAGTAATGAAATTTTCAAAAAGACATTGTCTCACTAGACTCTTGATCTAACATATTCCTTGGGTCCAAGGAAGATTATTGTGTTATATTAAAATGTTGTTATATCCAGGTTTCAAAAACAAACAAAAAATGCAAAGAAAATATCAAATATGTGACTGGAAAACTGTGTTTTTTAATAACAAGATTTTGTTACATTAGTGTTCTTTTTGATAAGAATCTACTGTAGACATTGGAAACAAAAATCACTGCTTTAAAGTGCTTACAGGGTTTAATGTTGTTCTCATTTATTCACAGAATATTCAAGCACAAAATACATTGGCATTGTGGTGTAATTTATTTTAACATTGCTATTGCAAACTAAATGCAGTACTGTCAGCAGTTTAAATTCTGTTATCAGTTCTTTGCTTTAAATGTCACAATGATTCATTTCAAGCATGTGTGTAATGTACATTTTCATTTACAAAACAATAATTCTTAAAATATTTGAGATATGGTTGGATTCCTAGCTATCTTATAGTATACATCAACATTTCAGCAAGCAGTAGCACAAGTGCTTAAAGTTCCAACAGCAATGTACACAGCCAATTAATTCACTCTTTTTGCTAGATAATGATGCAAATAAAAATATGGTTGGAGTAGATATTTTGTTAAATGTTAAAGGCCCACTGTCAAGGGTCAAATCAACCGCAGAGAGGATGACAACTTGTCTTGGAATACAGGCACTTATTCACAAACATGGACTGTTGCAGTGTCATAGTGTATAGATTGTGGGAGGAAAACAAATGTATTTTTATCCACACTACCATGGCTGTTTCCATTGCATTATGGGTGTCATTAATGCACCCTTTTAAAGATTTTAGTCAAATGAGGGCATTTCATCTTGTCATGACAGTGAGCCTTTAATACACAAGATCAAATGCTACTACTATTACATAGCAATAACACACATCTGATTGGATGAACATAAAGATATCATTGCAATAGTTTTGCAGTGGCTAGGATGAAATGATGCATCAATAAATCCTGAAGTGTGATAAGTATATATAGTAATAAGTATATACAGTGCGCTCTCGTTATAAAGAACACCGATATAACAAAATTTCATTATAAAGAAGTAAAATCCCTTGTCCCATTATCTTGGATTTCCTTTGTATTTTATTGTTTTTGCAACCCTGATATAAAGAAATTTCGTTATAAAGAACAAATTTCATGGGTCCCAAGGACTTCTTTATAATGAGAGTGCACTGTATAGTAATAACTTTGATTTTTTTTATGTTTACAATTACAATTATCAGTACTGCTTTCAAAATTAAGAATATGATTTTCATTGGAAAGCAAACTTTGAAATGTGCAATGAAATAAAGATTCCATTGAAATCACACTTTGTTTGGTTTTGTCATTTATTTGTATGGTATAGTACCTGTTTCACAGTATACAAACAGTACAGAGACGACTCCACTGGAGGACAGCTTCCCGGAGGCCAACTACTGTACACGCTGAATATTTTACAGTCAGACTGCAGCACTATAGATAATGAGGCAAAAAGCTGGAATTTATAAATGCACACAAGACTTCTCTGTGCGCTTTGCATACTTAATGAGCTGAGACATTTCTTTTTTTAAAATTCCGATAATTCATGATCACAGTGGTGTATGATAAAGAGATAAGTATGACTACATAGAAGACACTCCAATCTTTATGATTATATGTGTTTCTTTTAATTTGATCACTGATTAATTACAAAACTTGAGGTCAAAAAGATCATTTAAAAGTGAATTTTTCTTTTCTGTTTATCAAGCTCAAATGATGGCTAAATCTAGTTGATTCTCCTTCATTTTTACATCATTGTAAAGATCACCTATTGAACTTTCTTACTATGTCATTTGTTTTGCTATTTATGTTTAATACCAGTCAGGAGCCTGCAAAATATCAGAAAGATGCAAAATATGACCAGGGATTTCTGCATTCCGGGTGTGTGATTTGCTGATTCCAAACCAGTGGTGGGTAATTCAAATCAAGACCACCCACTGTGGTGACCTTGATTTGCACCTGTTGCTCAGTGTATTTGGAGAAGGCTTATTTTGTATTCTCTCTGGCCAATCACAGTTTAGTAGGAAACCCTCGCATCCAATGAAATGCTATCTCACATTTTCCTCAGCTATATTTAAGTACTCGTGTTAAATTTTGCTGGCTCCTGAATGATATTAAAGATGGATAACAAAACAAACAACATAGGAACAAAGTTGAATAGTTGCTCTTCACTCTGATGTAAAAATTGGTGAGAATCAAGGATACTTAACTAGACTTTCAACTGTTCAAAAATTCATTAAAATTCAAATTTTAACATAATATTTAATCCTTCATTTACACATTTAAAAAACATAGAAATGTCAAAATAAAATATATACGTGTAGTTGAAAAACTTGAAATGTCTCCTTTAAAATGATATATCACACTAAACCAAAACACATGATTTTTCTAAGTTTATATGGAGTTTGAAAATGTGTTCGAGCTCATTACGTATGCATGGTGTGTTCACGCATGCATACAACTTGCATAAACAGAAGGAATGTTTGGAGCGCTGCTGCCTGACTGTTCAAGAATTTCGCGACTTACTGAATGCGAAAATTTTCACTTGATATTTCTGTACAAAGTGAATGCAAATGCAATAAAATCGCGAAAATATACTCTCGCAAATTCCTCGTCTTGAAGCAAAATCGCAAAAATATATGAATGCGAAATACATGGCATATACAGTACCTCAGAGGACAACTTCCCAGATGTCAAATCAAATTTTTAGATGGAAACACTGTTTAACTCTGCTGGGGAAGTTGTCCTTTGGGAATTTGTCAGAAGGGGGTCATCCTCAGTGGAGTTGTCCTCCAGGGGTGTAGTCCCAAAACCACCACAACAAGGCATGTAAAGGGATATCTTTAGAAGTAATTCAGATTTTAGGTCCAAGATGAAAACCTAAAATTAGGTCACCAGACTGGTTTTAATTATAGTGTATATCATACACCTTGGTGCCTGTAACAAGGATGTCACATGCTGCTTCTTAAAGCCCAAGTTTAGTTTTGGGGATTTTTTTTGTTATTTGAAAGCTTTATGCCCCAAAGTCATAAACCTGCAATAATAGATTCTAAATGTCTTTATTTTTTTTTATTACTTAATGAAAAATCTCGAGGGGACCCCCGAGATTTTCGACTATATTTTACATTATAGCATCCAAAGGGTTAAAAAGGCTTCAAGGTTATACCTCATCTGAAAGAGCAGACTCTGCTCTTTCAGATGAGGTATAACTCATATAAGCTTTTTTGGTGATCCGCGTAAACGCGGATCACCATAGAGTTTGTACGAAATTTTTTTCTTACTTTGTTTATTTATGTTTCTTTCTGGTCACTTTTTGTTCAGACGATAATTCAAGAACGATAGCGTTAATATGACTCATGTTAATACCTCGGCATGGTAACCCGGTCATTGTGGTAGAGCACCTATGACGTCATTTATGACGTCATTTGTAAAAAAGCTAGAGTTAACCTATATTTGCAATATCTCGAGCCGGCGGTCGAATAAAACAACCAAACTTGGCAAGGGTCAAGTTCAGGTCATGGGTCATCTTTTGGTCCAAACCACGTGCGCAAGCGCGTCTTCTTATGCGTGTACGGGCGCGTCAAAAAATAAAAATGCTCGAAATAACTTCTTTTTAACGGTACTATATGTTTCAGGTCATTTGGAGCATTTTAGTGTGCGCGCGTACGCGCGCGTTTTTTTCACGCGCACCCCTTTCCCGACCGAAAAACATATTTTTTTCGATGGATTTTGATGTCTGACTGCATTTTACATCGCTTAAAACCCTTTTCCGACCATCAGGACCCAAAATATTGCCCCAAAAATATAAATGCGCGCGCATTGCGCGCGTAGTGAACGATGGCATTTTTAAATTCGCTGATAACTCTCTAGAATTAACAGTGACCCCTAATTTTATTGCTTATTGTGATAGCCTATGATGCGTAGATTAAGGTTTCTGATATCACTTCTAATGACAAATTCTTCTGACGTCATCTATGACGTCACAAAGTAAAATCGTGTTTTGCGCATATCTCATGACTGAGGTAGAGTGTGATAACTAAAACTTGGTACACAGTAAACTTCAGGTCAAAGGTCATCACTGTGCTCATCATATGCGTGCGGGAGTCACGACGAAACGCGTACGCCGAATATTAAGTAATGTTTGACAGAGAATTTTAAGGTGAAAACGGACAGCTTCGAACAGTTATGATAGTCATATAGACTGTCACAATCTCTTAAGGTCTACTGACGGAGCGAATACGCGGATCACCAATTCGTCTCAGTGACGAATAAAATCTAGTTTGTGTTTAGTTTTTTTAAATTAATATAATGAAAATCTCGGGGGGGGGGGGGACCCCGAGATTTCGGCTATATTTTACCATTATAGCATCCAAAGGGTTAAAAGGTTATTATGAGCTATACCTCATCTGAAGAGCCAGAGTCTGCTCTTCAGATGAGGTATAACAACATGTATCCTTAAAGCCTTTTTAAAAAAAAAACTAAAGACATTCAGAATCTATTATTGCAGGGTTATGACTTTGGGGCATAAAGCTTTCAAATAACAAAAAATTCCCAAAACTAAACTTGGGCTTTAAATTGTTGATTATTTTAGAAACACAAGTTAAGGCATAATCAAATTACATACACAACAATGACAACTGCGTTAAAAAACCAAAAACATAACATTTCATATTTTAAATTAAAATTAATATTTAATACTGGTATAATTATTTCACACAAATATATACATGTTTGTCCTACCTCTTCAGATGGACATAGTGGCCATATTATTGAAATTATGTTTTGACTCAGAATCAATAATATTTGACATACATGTATCCAGAACAATTTTCAGATGGATATAATGTGCACGTACTGACAAGACAACTTATACAAAACACATCTATAATGCATAAAAAAAAGCTTGGAACACTGATGAAAATTCTCATGGATCAGTACAGATTCTGATAGATAATGATGGATATACAATGGGATAACACAGGCTTCAAACATCTATTTTAGCGTTATTTCATTTTACTGTTTACTCCAAAGTGGCTGTTATTACTCCTTAGTTCTTTGAGACACTGCACATTGTATGTGCAAATATTGTGATATGCACTTAAAACAAGTTACTATTTTGTACTTGGTTTATCCTGATTTTATCTAGCATAATATGAAAGAGAATCAGACCATGCTGTTAAATTGCATTTGTTTATATTTTCTATTTATTCATTTATTCATTTATAACTGCAAAATTCACTTGATTCAACTTCAACAATTTCAAACCATTGCAGAAATGTTAAAATTGTTTCAGTAATAGAAAAAATATACATATTCACAGCAGAATCATGCACTTTATATTAACAAAAAAAGGGCAAAATGTGCAGCAGTAGGTTACAATGCATTCTGCCACATTCTCTAACTACAGTCATGGCAAACAAAAATTATAGGCAGGCAAGCAAATTCGTATTTCCCTTATCAGACAAATATTTTCCCCTCCCTTATTCGTAACTAAACAGAACAAATCAGAGCTGCCAAGACTCCTGATAATGCAAGAAGTTTCTTAAAAATGTGTTATGGTACATGTAATGTATAAATATCTCTCTGATTGTACTAGAAAATGCTCTTGAAGCCCAAGTATAGTTTTAGTTGATCACAAAAATTGTTGTTGCTCTTTCACAAAATATTTTGTTTTGACCCGGATGAAAATTGTTTATGGTGAAAAATTGTGATGTTTAAATTATTGTACATTACCTATGGGAAATGTCAGGGTGGGGGGAGGGGTAACAATGAGAATTATCAAATAGTTTTGTGGCAAGTCATTTGTGTTTATATACAGTACATCCCACTGTCTCTGGCTTTTTCAAGAGGTTCAAAAGTGTCAACCAAGGAGTGAAAAAATGAAACTGATCACAGACCATTGAAAATTAAGATTTGACATCAGAAACCTTCAAATTTATTGAAAGTAACAGAAATGGAGCTTAATCTTACTCACATTTCATGTTACAGAGGCAGAAACATCTGCCATGTGAAAATTTTTCAATAACAGTAGGTTGTATACCATGGGTCTTAGAGCAAATATGCTATCCTTTTCACCATTTTCAGTCCCACATATGTAAAGAGCACTATTCAAAGAAAATACTGATATCAAATTTCGCTTCTTTGTCCCTGACCAAAGTATTGTAATAGCATTTTGCAACAAAAAAATGGGGAGAATATGGAGAAATGAATTTTAAAGTTATTGCTAGAAAATAAATTGGCAGTGTATGAAAACTTTACCCTCATATATATATAGCTGTTTTATACTAACTTATGTTTTGACAAAAAAAAGATGAGAAAATTCCAGCATGATTAAGTTTATTTTTTTGACTCCAGTTTGTTTCGGACGTTACAGTATGTTAACATGATAGATTTTGAGGTTTAATAGTACCTTTTAGCTTCAGATCTTCACATATATGAGTTCTTATGATAATTTAAGTCAAAAGTGTACTGAACTAATGTAACCTTTACCTAACATTGGTTACAAATTATATTAAACGATTGAAAATCACTTAAACATGCTATACAGTGTGATAAATGCCAACAAAACTAAAGTAAAATTCCTCTACTAATTTAGTACCTTTACAAGAACCCCTTGATGATATTAGTCAATGTAATAATCATAACTAGTACTCAATGGAAAAATACAGAAGAAAGTGTGGTAAACATGTGACCTGTATCTGTTTCGGATGTTACACACTGTTAACATTCTATTTTAAAATCAAATGTATTTCGAAGGGTTGGCAGTTTTTTCCCCACAGGCATTTTTCCCACTGGTTTTTACCAGTTTTAACATCCTGAAAAAAACAGATTCTACTGCTTTTGAGGAAGAAACAGAAAAAAATCATGGAAATGTGTTTTATCCTCCCCCCCCCCAAAAAAAAGAAAGACTTTGAAGCCTAAAATCTTGTTACTGAATAGACCAGTGTGTAATGTACTGAATGCAATTTTATAAAAATAGTTTAGATATGACCCACTATATATTGTAATGCATGAAGTCCAAATAAATCCTGAATACAGAAATGTTGAATATCTTGAATAAAAGGTAATTATTTGTCAGACAGGCTACACAATTACCTGATCCTAGGTTATGGGCAACTTTACAGAATATTAACAATGTGCAATATTTTTTCTTGTTTTGGACTGTTACACATAAAGACATTACAAACAGTGAGATACACTCTACCATGCAGTGCCGTAGGGTTTACATACATACTACATGTGGCCACATTGTATATTCCATTCTGGCACACGAGCATTTGCTTCAAAGGCAATACATTACATACCCCGATGTCCTCAGTTAGACCTTATTCTTGTAAAGAAAAAGGTTAACCCATTTTTAACAGGGGCCAAATATATTTTGCTTCTAGCAATAAGCACTAATTATCTGTATTGCTGTTTTAATTAAAAGATGACAGGCCCTGCAAGGTATTGTTAACAGGTGCCTGTAACGTCCAAAATCAATTGATCAATACACATCCACTGGGATATTTAAGGCTGGATCAAAGGCCAAAATACAAACACTCAAAACTGTTCACATTGCTTTAAAGCCATTGTATAACAATGTTTCCAGTTTAAAAAATCTAGAGCTACATGATTCCCCATGCTACCAGTGTCTCTGATAGTGTCTAAAAATGAAGCCCTGAAAAAATTGCAGCTTAAAACGATCATTAAGTGCTTTGAAAAAGTGACAATCATTGAGAGACCATACCAATTTTTCCCCATAGACTGCTGTGTTGCAGAATTTCCTATCGGCTGATAGTTTTTAATGTGCCATTTGTTTCTGCACATATTTTACTAGTGACAGCACAACTGTCCAAACTGTTGTGTTCTAGGGTGTTTATTTGTCCATTCAAACACTGTCAGATATGTCAGATAGCAAAGTTCGACAATTTTTTAAACGGGTCTTCCACAGTGTTATATGACGTCTTTAAGATTGTGCTTCAAATAATATAATAGTAAAAATTAAATCATTTATGAACTCACTCATTTTTGTGGTCTATTTCTAGAGACTGATTGTTGAAAAAGGACAGCAAAACTTACATATTTCTGTCAACAATTTGACATAATTGCCTCTAAAAATAATTAAACAACCCTTTAAAATTCTGAAAATATAGTAATACATACATGTACAATTATCGTTGCTGCACATGTCTGCCACATTTAACCCATTGGAGATGATTTAATTTAAAAATAACATTGCATTCTCCACAGATCATACCCCAAGATAGCTCACTCTTAGTCTACAATGGGTAAAAAAACCATAATGCCTCCAGCGCCTTTCTGATCTTGGGCATTTAAATCTCCAAAATTAAGAAGTTCGAGTATAAGTCTCACTGACAACTTCAAACTCTCCAGATGGACCTTCATAGGGATTTATCTCTATGACTATTCTAGGAATGGTTCGCAGCTCTTTGACGTAGCCTTGGTGCCGGATGCGGTAGATTCCTAGAGGGGTGTCCAGAGGTATTTCCCAGTAAACGGTGGCTTTCCGAGACCTCTCTGCTCCCAACTCTTCCATCTCCCAGTAAAACCTACGGATTAAAGGGATCGTAAAGTCACAAGTCGTGGGCGTTAAGACCTGGCCCGACACGGGTAATATTTGGGAATGCCCGTATACTTTCGGAAAACGAGCGCGCACGAATTGTGTGCAATTCCCTATGCAGCACGTATTCACCCGAAGAAAGGCCAACTAAGCCCAACTGACCCTCATAGGCAATTCTGTTCGCAGCTCCGCGATTGTTGTTACGCACCCCTACGTAGCATAGAGTTCAGTGTTACGCACGGCCTTGCAATGGGGCAAGCGTAAGGTAAATAAATGTACATGGATTACGAGCAGCGCGTCCCTTTAATATATCGGTGAAACACTGTAAGAAAAGAACACGCTATCAGATAAACAGGAAAAAAAAAATTTTCTTGGATATTGAAGGGAAAAATATCACCATATTTGATAATAAAGAGTTTCCTTTTTTTCTGGGCCACACTGTATAATGTTTATTTTCACAATGAATTGTGTGTATAGTCTGTAACACAATATATTGGGATACAAACCCTTGGAACATTTTCAAGACCATCTATTAGCACAAAATTGTGCCTCAAACAGAAACTTATAAATAAATGACAATAATATGAAAGAAGGCACCTTTATTAAAGTTTGAATTTTGTGATGTTGAAAGGAGGTACATGTATGGTCCTTTCCAAATTACCAATGTAAAGTAATAGGTTTACACTTGATATTTTCCCAGAAATTGGACATTTTTAATACCTTTCTTTACAAAGTCAGATTAGGAAATATGGACTGTTTTGTGCTGTGTTAAAATTAGTGATGACTATTTTGTTTATTGTTAAATATGATTAATATGATTAAACAGTGGAATGTGTGTCTTACACTTTCCATTCATAATTGTTATATCGGAAAAAATAACTATAAAGGCAAGTAAAAGTAAAGTCACATTTTCCCTTCAATAATTTTTAATGACCCAATTTAAATGCCTTTGCAAAAAGCCTTACCACAAGTATTCAGAGCTTTGAAATATGAAATACACTATCAAAAAATATACACTTATTTCTTCAACTTTTGCAGCCAACATATTTTTTTCTACACTTTAAAAAGTTTGAGGTTCACGCTGCAGTTTAAAAAAAGTGTTCACTGCAGCATTGTCTGAAAATGCAGGGCATTTTTAAGGTTTTGTGTATGATATATTAAAGAGTTAAACTTAAAATAGTTTATGCATACTCCTACCTTGTGCACCAATCATGGTCATCATACACTGGTGTAAAGGTGCCTTGTGGCGACTCGTACTCAACAATTGCAAATGATTCACCAAGCTGAAATAGAATCAAACAAGATCAGTACAAACACTTTGTCTTAAATAATAAATCAACATAGCAAACATTAAATCTCAGTGACATGATTGGGAGAAATGAAGAATGCCTTTAGAACCAAACTGGTTGAAAGATAAACCAAATGTACATCAGCTGGAGTGGATCTCCTGGCTGGAAGGATTTGTCTTGAGTATGTTTACTTAATGAGAATCAAGCATGAACAGGCCAGCACTTTAATTTTATCGGGGCACAATATTTAATACTCGTAGGATGCTACACTACAAATTCATCTGTTACAAGGCATAGTGATAGACATTATTTTAAAATGAGTCACGTTTGACTATGAAATTTTCACAGTAGAATCCCTGCATAGTTTACTTGATTCTAGAATAGTTTTTACCCCAAGTTGAGGACTACCCGAAAATCAATTCCTTTACCTTTAAATCTTATGTCACCATTTGGACTGTATGATTGACCAATGCCATATTTTGAAGTACAGTCAACCTCGGATAAGTCGAAGTCAGATATATCGAATAATCATTTAAGTCGACGGAAATAAAAAGTCCCGATTTTTCCCCATAGACTTACGTGTATTATTTATTTGCTTTACTCGAATTCTATATGTCGAATAATCGCATTACTCGATGTAAATTGCCAGCACAATGGCAGCAAAACACATGTAATTGAC
>JZLH01S0230860.1:21698-34683 GCA_001188425.1 Eucidaris tribuloides
AAGGGAACAATCTTTTGTCCACCATGGGATTGGCGATTTATCTTGCTTTACCTTTTGGGGGGCAATATTTTTTATTATCTTGACTAGTGTACTCATAAAATTATCGTAAAAGGTTTGTATGTTTTCATGTACGATTTTAGGACCGAGTTCTAACTCACACAAAACCGAGAATTTCGGCCAATCAAAGTTTTTGAAAGACCAGCCTTCTACATGAGTACTTTGTGAGTTCAAGTTTTTGTTTTGTTTAATGCAGATTGAACTAAGAATGGGGAAATGGTCGCTCCCGAAGTCTTCGTTAATGACTTCCCAGGAGCACTTTTTTGCTAGATGTGCTGAAGTAATTGTGAGGTCCAGATGTGATAGTTTACCCGACCGGATATCCAGTCTGGTTCCACATCCATCATTAAGAATAACTAAGTTATTCTCGTTCACGCATTTTTCAATGACCTTACCGTTGGTGTCAAGTTTCTCACTACCCCAGAGAGGATTGTGGGCATTAAAGTCTCCTAAAATAATGTAATCATTTTGGTGCTGTAGATATGAGACTATTTTGTTCATAATACAATCATCCAATTTTTTACATGGGTTGTAAAAATTTATCAACGACATAAAGTTATGATTACCTAAATGAAGTCTCACGTGTTGCATTTCTAAGTTTTCATCACTTGAAATTGAGTCATAAGGAACAGAGAATCGTGGATATATATGGCACAACCCCCCTACATTGGTTATGCGCGATTTCTAACTATGCGCAGTATAATTTGGGATAGGAAGTGTTTTTTCTTGTTCATACCATGTCTCTTGAATGGAAGAGGACGTGATATATTGTGTTGGATTGCGCTGTAAAAAATGCCAACAGTTCTTGGCCATGTTGGAACATACCTTGTGCGTTCGCATTGAAGGATTAGGAATCATGGCCATGGTCAGCTACGTTACTTGGATACATTTATAAATTCTTTGTTCTTTTTTGTGAAGCGCCTCTCCGTGGCCGCTTGATCATATTTATGTTGTATAGAGTATCAATATTAGACATATCTTTGAGCAGACTGAAATGATGGCCAATATTAGTTCGATCACTTTCTCTCATTGTCGACTGAGAAAAAGTATTCTTTCTGAGCCTGTGGCTGTGAGTCTTGGGTTATTGTGTATTAGGCAGTCTAGCGCCAACCTTTCGTTGTAATTTCGTGGAGTGGGAGTTGCCCTCTGCCACTCGGACGCTGTGGGTTCTGGCAATCGGAATTGTTGGGGATTGTGGGCGGGTGTTGGGCGGAACTGGAAAGCTGGAGGCAGCGGGTTAGCTCTGTTTCCGACGCAGTGTTCGTCGCCATATTTCCCCCCTTGAACCCTTCCTCTTCGTCATGATGCATATTACTATGAAGAGAGTCACTTTTTGTTACTCGCTTTTACCTTTTCTCTGTTATTAAACATTTTTGCTGCTTGAAGCATATGTAACCTTCTTTTCGACTTGATTTTTTGAATATTCTGGCGGTTTGGGCTTTTTCACACCCACCAATATGCAGCTGAATGTGTCCACCACAGTTTACGCACTTTGGTGTTTCCCTTTTGGGGACACTGTCAAAAAGTGTGTTGTTCCCCACATCTCACACATCGTATTTTGGAACGGCATTGTGCGCCGAGTGCCCAAATCTTTGGCAATTGAAGCACTTAGTGCTGGGGGAGTGTAGCTGTTTAATGTGGGAAGACCTGTTATTTCTGTTGGTAGTTTGGGCGCGGTTGAAAGTTAGGATCATCGCTTCTCAAGTGGAAACGGTGTGCGATCAATTTCATTTTGTTGGGTGTCCTCTTGTCCGTGTTTTCTTTGTCATTCTTGTGACCGAACAACACCCAATGTTTTTTAGTTTCTTCTAGAATTTCTGCTTCAGTCATTTCAGTGGGACTCCTGTCATGAACCCCTTTATTCCTTGAGGTTTGGCTTCTACTTTTGACTGAAATGCTTCCTATTGTTTGAATGTTTTGTAGGCTCTAGTACTGTTTGATGTGTTTGCATTTTATAAGGATTCTCAGAATGGATTTGCTTAATTGACTCCACGGAGTCGTTTTCACAGCAAGCGTTTATGGCCTTTGAAATTGTCAGGGGACTCGTGTTTTTTAGATTTTGGTTTTGTCTATGGGGTTATCAAAAGTTTCATGTCGGGTGGGCAGGGTTTGGCAGCAGTAGCTGCTTGTTTCTAGAGTTAGGAGTATTACCGATTACCGTTGTATCTGAGTCGGAATCCCAGTCGGAATCTAAGTCGATGATGACCCCGTTTTGGTATTCGAATAGTTTTACCAAACTTCCTTTACGCCTTCTTTTGGAGCTATTAGTTCTCCGTGGCATAACTGTCCGAAAGTCATCATCGTTCTCTAGGGGTAAATTATGGTCGTGCAATCTTCGCACAGACTCCATTTTTGTTCAGCCAAGATGGGTGAACAAAAAAGGGCGGAGTTTTAACTATTGTTAGTGAGGCGTGCATGTGCACTGTTAGGAAAACCACAATAGGCTGCCTACTTTTTGCTTTACACCGGTCACATCAAATGTAAATCCAAAAAGCACTAGGAATCCAAAATATATAATCTGTTCAAGCAAGAGAAATCCACGCTGTAAAGTAATATTCTCAGGGAAAACAATCCAAAAGTTGAACTTAAGTGAAAATGAGTGTAGAAAAGCCACTAGTATGACAACTCAAGCTTCCTTTTTCACCAAGCAACGTCCAAGCTTATCTATTATAACTCTGGTATTATCTAGAGTACCTGTATATACAGGTACTCTAGTATTATCAATGTAATGTTGCCCTCTATGGCGATATTAACAAACATTTGCTCGCTATTTGTGTTTATGAAAACAAAATGCATCGTTCTGTCAGTGCTTCTCAACCTTTTTAATCTCAAGGCCCACTTTGACTGGTGGAAATCTTCTGAGGCCCATTTTGACTTACAGAAATTGAATGAGGCCCACTTTCCCCCAAAAAAAATTATAATAAAAAACAATAAAATGTAACATAAGCAGAAAATCTGAAATAAATTGCCTGCAATTATATGTTTGTATTCCTAGGTTGGAAGGAACACGAAAGAGTAAATAGCTGAATTTCACCTATGTCATGTAAGATATCAGTTTTTAATGGTTGATCGGCCAAGCTGATCATGAGCTTTGTGGCTCCTGGTGAGAACGCTGATGTAGATGTTCGTGTAACACACCCACAATGCCTTTCACATAAAACGAAAACATGGTACAATACAAGTAACTTTGTAATGTGAAAGAAAAAACACCTCATGCAAATTGACCATTAAAGGCAGTGGATCTCATTTGCAAACATCCCCACAGACCAGGAAAAGATAACCCATTCCCTTAGGCTATTGATGAAAGGCATATCTGTAAAATTTGGGGGTCAGTTGTTACCTAGAATTTGAAAAATGCGAAAGAAAAACAATAGCCGTTTAGTGTACGTTCTATGGTAGGAATTTTTTTCTCGCGAGAAAAAAATTCAAATCAGAGTCTAACGGTCACTATAATTCCTCTAAAATTGAGTTTCTAGCTCATATATTTTGCTAAAGGTTCCCAGATAGCATTTTCTTCTAAATGCCATTGTATTTACAATGTTAATATTTAGGCATGCAAAAGAGATCCACTGCCTTTAAACAGGTACACAATTATCCTGCATTCGTCTGATTACAAGTAGCCCCAACAAAAAATGGTCACATGAAACAAAACATTCAAGAGCTGTCCATCTGCTGACCAGGAAAGAGAAAAAAAAATCTTCACAGGGGCTACTTTTTCTGTGTTAGTTAGTGCCCAAAGTTTTCTGCTTTCTAAATGTAAAATTCTGCTTTCTTCTGCTTTACAAACCTCAAAATCTGGTTTCTTCTGCTTTCTAAATTTCACCACTTTGAAATTCATTGAAAACCCAGAAAAGACTTTTTTATTTCAAATGCATGGAAATAGTGAAAAATGATTGCCTAATCATGACGCATTTGAAACCAATTAGAGTATACTTATGTTATAATTACTAAAATTTCTTGCCAAATTCACTATTTATGGATTTTTTTCAATATTTTTACATTTTAAAAAAAAACTGTGTTCCGCTTTCTACCCCCATTTCCGCAATTTTTGCGGAAAATCTGCAAAGCGGAAAACTTTGGCCACTAGTTTTAGTGCATTTCAGACACTTATTGTATTGAACTCTATCGTCACGTACGGGGGCTCTTTTACCATTTCCAAGGCGAAATCACCCCCCCCCTTCCCCCGTGTATTTGTTTCCCTGCTGCTGACCACTCATGAAATAAGCATATGGCCTTCAGAATAGAGCTGGACTGGCCTTAACCTATTCACCGACCTGTAGAACAAAAGGCTCTACTTGTAAAGTACTTGAAAAGTCCTTCAAACAGGACACAGTATTTTTGAGATGTGGGAACAAAACCACATCACTGTTTACATCTGCCGACCTTGGTGTTTTTGCCAGAGACATTAGGTATACATCTTGTGAGCATATGCATATCCAGGGGGTGTTCAAACACCCCCCTTTTTCGAAAGGGGGGGGGTTCAACACCCTAAACACCCACTTTTTTCCAGAAAATACTTCATGTTTTGGCAAAACGGGCCTGTGTTATCCCATTGCCTCCAAGATTCTGAAAATTCCTTAGAGTTAACACAGGGCACATGTGGTTCCCGTAGCCAATGGGTTAAATCTTTGGATTAGACGATATATGTTTTCAGGTTGGTGGCAGGAAAATTTGGCCGTGCAAAGAAATATTGTTTGGGGCCTTAGAAGATTTGACTTCAGTTTTGGATTGAAAAATTTTTCATCACTACCAACCCCCCCCCCCCAACTTTTCGGCCGCTGGGCTGACTGTGAGAAACGTTGGACTTAGGATTTGGCCGCATGGATGAACACGCCCCTTTGAACTCTCCTGGATATGGCCTGCTTGTGAGAATTTCATTTTGAAAGGCAAGTGGCAAATGCAAACATCCACCACAGCCCTCATATTCAAGGCTGCCACTCATAGGGGAAACCCCCTACCATAAGGGATTTTAGCCCACCATAGGTTGTAGGGGATACCTACGGGGAAAATTGCCTTGCGTAGGGGAAATGTAGGAGGTTTCGATGATTTGTAGGGATTTAGGGGGTTTGGACAATTTTCAGAAATATTCTTAAATCCCCGAAGGATTCCAGAGACTTTCCGTATATTTGTACGTTTTGTCCATCTCCGACGAAGAAATAGAGATCAAAATATTGCATTAACTAAGGTTATTTTGTAGGGGAAAATGTACCCTTGTAGGGGAAAAGTGGATTTTTGTAGGGGAAAACACAGGTTCGTAGGGGAAAATTGGGTTACTAGGCGTAGGGGAAAAGTGGTGTCCGTAAGGGAAAATACGCATGCGCTGTAGGGGGAAATTAAAATTTTGAGTGGCAGCCCTGCTCATATTGTGTATTACACTTTGATAGCATTTACGGCAGCATTTGACCACGCCCCGGGAACTGCGTCACATTGAGCACTGTACATCATCCAGAGAAATCACTTCTTTAAGCACCTTCAATGAGGATCAAGACCTAGAGTAGCTCTGATACACTATACAGGGAAACGTGTCTAACCCCTTTGATTTTCAGACCCTTAACAGACATTTACTATATTACACGGCAGTATACACCCTATTTGAGGATTGCTTCTTATTATTAGCTTTCATCTTATTGCATATTTCCATTGGATTGTAAAATCCTATCCGACCCTCTACTGCCAACCTAGGTTATCAAATTTCCTACCCATTCTGTATATCTACTTATCAGCAGTGAATTTGATACCCCTTTTTCCAGATTTTTCCTGCTTTTGATACCCTTACAACAATACATTCACAATGTGCCCGGTGCCTGATATTGAAAAAGAAACAGCCAACAAACCCGTTTTATGTATTTTTGTGCCCGCAAGTCATGTACAGACCTCAATGACACATACACATACTTCTCCTTAAAAATGTCTCTCGTTCTCCAACATATATGGTCTGGCTTTCAAGCCTCCTTTGAAGTGCTCCGGCCTGTGGCGTAGTCTCCAGGCATGTCATCACAGGATTTCACAGGATTTCACAGGATGAGATCACTCTTGGAACCAAATACCAGGAGGTAGATTCACAAAACGGGACCAACTACAATTACTATGGTAACAGGGATGATCCTAGCGGCCATATTTAGGTTTGGGTGCAAATCTCAAAACTCAAGTTGGGATCATTAGCTCTAAGTCGAGCTCTAAATGCTGGATCGTCTGTGAAGCATCTCTAACTATTGTTCTCTGCCACGGTTGACTGACAATAATGCAGAATGCGCATGGGCATAGCAGGCTTTTACGGAAAGCTGTCTTTAATATGCACCTGTCGCCAGAGCAATGTCAGATCACCACAATAGAACAATAGGCAGTCATGGACACAATATCAGGACACGTCGTGTTCCATACTTTACAATTTTAATATATTCACAAATCACCATATCTTCCGTTTCAGACATTATGTACTAATATTCACATAAATCCATGAATGATACATTTGTCCCAGTATAAATTAATGATTTCATTTGTAGAGTACTGTTTATACGTTAATAAGGTGTTATTATTTCTTATGGATCAGTGCATAAAACACATTTCAAAATGAAATCAAAGTAAATGATGTATGAAGCAAAGACTAAAAAAATCGGGGTTCCACTGCTAATTACTCAGGAGGGAAAAACGCCATTATATATAATTTCAAAATATTGGTACTTTTCTGAATTTTAATCACTAAAATAGAATAGGGTCAATGATAGCCAATTGGAGAAACCTTACATATGGCATGTTGTATTATCTAACGCTCAAAAGAGATTAAAGCATTACATTATCGACGACAGTGCTTGGTCAAGTCTAGATTATAATCGATTAAGATCGTTTACAACTTAGAGATGGAGTTGGATTTAGAGTCGGTTTCTTGGGAGCTTCGGCCTAAGTTCAACCACAGCTCTAACCTATAGGATCAGTCTTAGGCTGGTTTTGTGAATCTGCCCCCAGGTCTGACCCCTTTCACCACACATGGTCTTTCTCGGAGTAATTTGAGTCCTTCCTTCTTCCATTCTCTCTGTCTTAGCCAAAGCTCTTATTAGTGCCGTTGTTGAATAGGAATTTCTCTCTCGACATGTCACCTCAAATATTTACCCGAAAGACACAGCTGTCGACAAAACAATGGGCAGATAAATTGCAACATACTGCAGGGGATAATTAGCCTGCCAGGGGGCCCCAATGATAATTGATATTGCTATTGAAAGCAGCTTGTGGAATGTTGAACTTTGGACTTTCAATTACCTGGCTCACTGCATGCCAGGGCTGTCAAGCTCATCTTAACCACATTGTTAATTCCCCAGAAACAAGATTCTTAGGTGTACATTACACTCTGAACAATGGTTCTTAGTTTCCATAACCTTCTGAAAGCATGGGAAAGAAACAAAAAATGCTTGTGAAGTGACTGCCTGCAAAGATGACATCGTTAAGTCCTGATTTATTATCTTGATAAAGGGTTGATACCGTGTGTGTTGTTGTCGGTATAATAGAATCTCTGTTGACATATCGTCTTTCAGTCAAAATACTGTTATCTCGACAAGCTTTTCGACAGAAGGCCTGTCGACGACGGCATTAGCTCTTATTAGTTTCTGGGCATGTAATCACAATCTTTTGTTGAATAAAATCCCACCTGGAACCAAATCCATTTTTTGCCCTTTCTCACCACACAAATGGGGATCTTTCCCGGAGTAATTTGTATCCTTCCCTTTTCCATTCTCTCTGTCAATCTCTTGTGTAATCTCTGGGCGTGTCATTACAGGCTTCCATTGGATGAAATCACACATGAAAACAAATTCCATTTTTGCCCTTTCTCACCACACAATGGGGATCTTTCCTGAAATAATATGATCCCTTCCTTCATCTATTCTTTTTTCTCCATTCCATGTTTGCCCTTTTTACCAGACAAACAGGGATCTGTCCCAGAGTAATTTGAATAATTCCTTATTTCATTCTGTCACTCAATCTCTTGCATAGTCTCTGGACATGTCATCACAGGATTCTACTGGATGATATTACACTTGGAATTAATTTCCATGTCTGTTCCCTTTCACCACACAAATGGAGATCTTTCCCGAAGTAATTTGAGTCCTTCCTTTTTCCATTCTCTCTGTCTAATCCACAGTTCTTGCGTGGTATCCAGGCAACCAAGAACACTTCCTCCCTTCCAGCATGTCATCCGGGGATCTTGATCCTGACGATACACAAATAAGGGAAAGAAGCCCATTTAAAGCCCAAGTTTAGTTTTGGGGATTTTTAAAGCTTTAGGCCCCAAATTCAAACCCTGCAATAATAGATTCTGAATGCCTTTAGTTTTTTTTTATTAGTTAATGAAAAATCTCGGGGGGGGGGGGAGGACCCCCAAGATTTTGCCTAATATTATAATTATAGCATCCAAGGTTAAAAAGTCTTTAAGGTTGCATGTGTTATACCTCATCTGAAGAGCAACCTGCGCTCTTTCAGATGAGGTATAACTCATATAACCTTTTTCTTGTCTTTAGTTTTTTTTTTAATATAATTAATGAAAAATCTCAGGGGGGAGGGGGGGGGGACCCCTCCAATGATTTCGGGTATATTTTAGCATTATAGCATCCAAAGGTTTAAAAAGTTTATATGAGCTATACCTCACTGAAAGAGCAGAGTTCTGTTTTCAGATTAAGGTATAACACATGTATCCTTAAAGCCTTTTTAACCCTTGTATGCTATAATATAAAATATAGTCGAAAATCTGGGGTCCCCCTTGAGATTTTTTCATTACTAATTAACGAAAAACATTAAAAAAAACTCAAGACATTCAGAATCTATTATTGCAGGGTTATGACTTTGGGGCATAAAGCTTTCAAATAACAAAAAATCCCCAAAACTAATGTGCACAGCCAATCTTAGTTCAGTTGTTAACTGGAATACTTTAAAATTTGTCTTTTGTTTTAACACCTAATACCAAGTTTAATAATGAGCATCCATTACAAAGGATACAAGTAGAATTTTGGGACAAAGTTCCTTGACCTTTGACCTTTTAACTCTACACAAATATTCATATCTGTCTTCTCGGAACCGGATGTGCCATTCATTAACTCTGTTAGAATTACAGAATCTCGAAGGCAACGAGTTAAAATCCGTAACTGACGATATAGAAAGGAAATGGTATTTTGGGACAGAGTTTATTGACCTTTGACCTTCGGCACATTTGTCCCAAAATTTAATCATTTCATCCTTGCCCAGTTTGCATCTTTGGTCCTTGTGCCATTTATGTGCCATGTATTAACTCAGTGAGAATTACAGAATCTCAAAGGCAACGAGTTAACATCCGTAACTGACGATATAGAAAGGAAATGGTATTTTGGGACAAAGTTTATTGACCTTTGACCTTCAGCATATTTGTCCCAAAATCTAATTATTTCATCCTCGCCCAGTTTGCATCTTTGGTCCTTGTTTTGTTAAAATTCCTTCATCGGTTCTTCAATAATTTTGTTCACAAGAAAGTACAGCCAGAAGGATGCCAAGACAAAAGTACAGGTGGACAACCATGAAACATAATGCCTCTGGCACCCTGACAGGGTGGAGGCATAAAAAACACTATATTTTATACACACACAAAACGAAACTCATGTTCATTTGCACTACAGAATTATTTTAATATATTAAAAGATGATGATCATCATCTCTTCTCATAAAAACAATTTTGTCAACAGAATTTGGTAAGTTATCCAACTTCTGCCACAGCAAAATTAAAAAACAAACAAACAAAATACAATTACAGAATAATCATTTTGCAACATGTTACTATACAGTACTGGTATTTTCATATCACAAGTACCTAATCTAAATAACATTTAAAACTAACATTACTTCAATTATGAAGCAGCCTTACATTCATAAGGACACACCTGTCATTATGGTGGAAAGGATCTCCTTGTATAATACAGTGCTGCCAACCAGTACAGATTTTTCCAGGGCAGTTCTGGTCTTATTACAGTTACTAGGCGGTGCGTTCAACAACAAAAAGTAGATTATAATAAGAATAGAACATGAATGACCAAAATAAATGAAACTACCAAACCAAATACCTTGGTTACTGTAGTGATTTTAATGCAATGCCCAAATTATAATGGAAATGCCGTGTTTACATTTACTGGTGAGTGACGGAACAAAAGGTTTGTTTTATTTATGCTTTCCCTGATAAGAAAACTTTTGGTTCAGCTGTTTCAAATATTTTTCTTATTCGCACTCTAATCTTATTTTTTATTATGCAACCTTTTTATTATAGGTTTTCCCGGTCATTTTCACACGTTTTGCATTCCATTTGTTAGCCACATCATTCAGTTTCAAGTGAAATAGAATAAACCGTGATACAAATCATTCGTTTTATTCAAATTGACATTCGATATCATTATGAAGCATTCGGTTTCTCAAAGACTGTAGTCCAATTATAAGCCGTACAATGTGCTTTTATTTTCACGTGGTTAAAAAATGTGGGTTATTCACGCATTCATATTCAAGAATGTGCAACCGTGTTATGAAATGCACATATTTATTTTCAAGTCACCTAATGATACGTGTACTTCCTGGCTATGAATATCATACTGGCGTAGCGTATACACACACACACACACACACATACACACAATATATATATACATACAGATAGATGGATAGATATATAGATATATATATATAGATATATAGATATAGACATACAGATAAATACGTATATACATAAAAATGGATGAATATACATATATATATGTGTGTGTGTGTGTGTGTGCGTGTGTGTGAGTGTGTGTGTGTGTGTGTGTGTGTGTGTGTGTGTGTGTGTGTGTTGTGTGTGTGTGTGATGGTTGTGTGTGTGTGTGTGTGATGGGTGTGTGTGGTGTGTGTGGGTGTGTGTCGTGATGAAATGATTTCAGAATAGAAAACAAAACCAAAGGTAACATCAAAAAGTAAATGGGGCAAGTTTTAAAGATAGAACTTCTAAAGCATACACAGATTACACGTATAATGAAAATGACCAACTGTAAAATATGAGCGGCAGATAACCTCTTGACCTATCGATTGAAATTGAATAATGAATGGCCTGAATACTATTTTTTTTTACAAAATGAATGAGGCAAGTGGTTTATGAAAAAGCAAAACTGATAACTTGTAAAACATCCAACTGAAGATTGAAATTTCAGTTGTGTCCGGATTCATCAACGAGTTGAAATTAGAATATGATAAGTTAAAATGAGTCAAAAAGTTGGGCCCGAAAGACGCGGGAAAAACCTATATTTACGTTACGGCCTAATAACTTCAATAAGACCCGAGAACTCCAGGAATAAATCTGTACTGGTTGCCCATGTCTGATCAGTATCAACTTTATAATAATCACTTCATTACCTGTAATTACACAACGTGCCCGCTTCATACATGTGCTACTCTTCTTAAGGTGGTATGCATCGACTCTTAACATGCTTCAGTCGCAGATTTTGCACCAAATAATAAACACAAAAAGTCATAGACTTAACACCTAAAAAGAAACTTGGCTATTTGATGCTAAGAAACAAGGGGGATGGGGACCTACACGGCCCCGTGGAGGTCTCGGTCACCAGATCATGCCGATGGTGCGCAATTTTGCATGCAAATAGAGTTTACAATCGTAAACTAAAATAACTGCATTCATAAGAGTTTTAAAAACATTCATATGTTCAATTTATAATTGGTCGATCCGCGTAACTGCGGACGCGACCCCCATAGATTCGTCAGAATCTTCTTCTAATCTTTTATGTTGTGTCTTCTTTCTGCCATTTTTTTGTTACTACGATAAGCTCATTAATGCCATCGTCAATCATTACTGTAACTTGGCATAGTTATGTCACCGTGTCAAAACCTCGCTACACAATTTTTTGTCAATGTGGTCTCTTTCCGTCACTGACGCGGGTCCATCTGTGACATCATTTAACACTATCATTGGGCAATAATCCCGAGCCGGCAGTACGAATAAAAAACAATGAAACTTTGCAGAATGAAGTTCAGGTCAAGAGTCACTTTTGGTCCATGACACGTGCACCGCCGTCTCCCACGGGTGTGTACGGGCGCCCAAAGTTTCAAAATGCCCACACTTTTTATAAACAGTAAAGCAATAATGTTTCAGGTCATTTGGAGCATTTTGTAGCTCAGCGTACCAACGCGTTTTTTCGCACGCATGCCTTTCCCATATGGAAATAACTTTAATTTTTTTCAGAGGTTTGGATGTCTAACCGGAATTCTACGTCAATAAGAACAACCTTTCCCGTCCACTAGAACCCAAATATGCTTATACGCACCGAAAAACTCATGCGCCGCAGCATGCGCGCGTAGTGAAGACGGCCCATTTTTAAATCACTTCAAACTCTCTAATATAACGGGACCCCTACTTATTCTTGCGTATCTTATAGCCTGTGATGCGTAGATCAGATTTCAGGCATCACTGTGCATGCCAAGTTGTTGTGAACGTAATCTATGACGTCCACAAAGAATAACATAGTTTTTCGTACCATATCTCATGAACAGGATTGTGTAAAGTGACCAAACTTGCTACATGTAACTTGCAAAGTTAAAGGTCATCACTAGCCTATGTCGCACATCAAATTTCAGATTCAGGTTTGATGAAGTATTTAATGTATAAGGGGGGCACTTTTTGAGTGTAAGCAACAATACTCGTCACAATTTTCAACATCAGATCTAATGATCACTGCCGAATACGCGAACCCTATTCGCTCAGACGAATAAAGTCTTAGTTATTATGCAAGCATATACATGAAATCATATTTTAGCCAATAAATCACTAAAAAACAAACCTAATGAAAGCTAGTTTTCAGTATTTAATATTCTTTATGACAATCCAAAATTTGCTGGAAAAGAAATTCTGAATCAAAAGAATTTCTTATTAGTCCATTTTTTAAAA